>CANNZV010004461.1:20328-61087 GCA_947561585.1 Caprella mutica | reverse complement strand
GAAGGTTTCTATGTTTGCTGGTCCAAAAGACATGCTTATAGATTTGATGATATTCTCCTAAACCTTCATCATAATTGGCCTGGTCAATATTTTGATAATAGAATACAATTGCACATTTATCGTCAGATGGAAGATCTGGACACGAAGGCATTTCTATAAAAGTTTTATTCGTATTTGGATTACTAGATATACTTAATGGAATTTGATCACAAATGGTAATATCATCTCCAACTACCAAATCTTCTATCAATGTACCCATAATATTTCCCATCAAAATTCCACCAGAAATTAAATTAGTATTTGTGGCAGTAGTCGAAGAAGATATTCCTGATTCTACAGTTACAACTTTACCAAATACTTGGTATCCTTCTGGTACCTCTTCGAAGATATAACTATAATCCTTCTTGAGATTTAAAAAATAATAATCTACTTGTTCAGCCATGAATTTTTTCTGTCCGACTAATGGATAACTCAATTCAATATCCTGAGAAGTAAACGAATCAGGTCGATCTCCTGTTACAAAAGTAAATTCAAAAATATCATCAGTACTTTCTCCATCAATAGTAATAACTTCCCAATCGGATCATCTAAATCTTCAGTCGAATAAAACCTACTCGTTACTGTTATTGTAATTTCAGTATTTGCGGGCCAGAAATATTTGTTTTGTAGACTACATTCGGACTCATCATTATTGAATACGTTTCCTGGTAAATTTTGTCCAGGATTGGTCATATATTGACCACCATATGGATCGGGGATATAAGTTGGCTGATCAAATATTGGATCTCCATTACTATCCTCATATGTGATATCATGCAATTCAACTTTAGCAAATAATGTGTTTCCTTCTAAATCTGTTCCAGAAAGAATAGTTGTCAGAGGGCCAAAAAATTCAACATTAATGTCTGACGAAACAATCCACTTCTTCTAACTCAGTTGATCCTTCGATATACATATCTCTTATTACATCTATATTTTTGATAAGGTCTGCAGGACCAATTGATGAACATTCCTCTGGTATGTTCATCTCATCAATAAACTCACTTAATTGCTGACCAAATTCGAAATCAAAGTCATCATCATAACTAACTGCTCCTCCAAATGCGGAGAAGCTTACATATATTCCTCCTTGTCCATACCAAGGTTTAGGTCCACCAACTCGTATTGCCGCAGCAACCCAAGCCTCAATAAGACTTAATTTCTTCTTTACCG
This sequence comes from Caprella mutica, assembly GCA_947561585.1. Taxonomy (NCBI): domain Eukaryota; kingdom Metazoa; phylum Arthropoda; class Malacostraca; order Amphipoda; family Caprellidae; genus Caprella; species Caprella mutica. The sequence continues at coordinate 59,875 of CANNZV010004461.1, read as the reverse complement.
GGGCCCAATTTGATTTGAGCTCCCATATCTACGTATGCATACATCCATGCTTGACCTATCCCCGTACCAGCCGTTAACACCAATCTCACTTAGTGCTTGGGCTCCACATGGAGATACCAACCTGTTTACTATTATGTCAAATCCCAATCCCATTTCCAAAGTAGCATACATAAGAGAAAACTCGCACTCATATCTAAATTAAAAGATGCACCAAATGCTAGACCAGCTCCACTTGCCATAGGAATAGATCCACTACCTTCATCAAAAACATTCTGTAATCCCTCCAAAACATTTATAAGATCAGGGTTTGATGCTCCTTGAAATGGTGCAGGCAATGAATTTGGCATTCCGTGATTACCCTACCATAAAATAATTATCAACATTAAGAGTAGCGATTGCCAAATCAACTTCTATTTCATTTCTATCTTCAGGTGTTCCAATTTTAACAAACCAAAGGTCATTATTTTTATCAATCTCCATTAGCGCCCACATCCTTCAGTTACAATCGGCATATTTAAATAGGCCTGCAGTCTTGCAGAATAAAAGTTATTTTCAAAATCTAGATCTAATAGAAAATAACAGCTAAAAAACAGATCCATTGGCAGAATCATCATTTGAAGCCGATTCAACGGATTATTTTCAGGATTCTCACTATCAATATTTTTTGTAGCATCCGTCGAAGTATCAACTGAAGATGGAATATTGGGCTCATTACTTACATCGGTCTGATCCATTATAGAACCATCTCCCTGGAGCCATATTCTAATCAATCCCCAAGTCCCTGTAGGCTGGTTATCATCATCCAAGGTTTCTCCAAATTCAGCACCAAAACTTACATTTAAAGTAACAGCGTAAGGACCCGCCAGTGTCGACAGCATCAGAAGAGGAGGCTCCAGGCGGAGAAGGCGTAGTCAATACTATGCTAAATTTTATACCTAGTCTATCCAATGGTGTTGGGGTATATTGTATTCCCGATAATGATGTGCCAATCAATGGAGCATCATCTGCCGTCATAAGTTGATCAAATGCTTCTTCAGCATCTGGTCTTTCCATGTGATAATAAAAGCCTCCACCAAGTCCCTGAATCTCAAAAGAACCAAATGGAATTCCAGGAGTTTGGGTGTACATGGCATCAAGTAAAAAATATTTGTATTCTTCAGGCTCTGTAACCGCACCAAACTGAACTTTAACATCTAAGCCAGCATCAATACCACTAAATTCGATCAACAAACCACCAACAAATCCAGTGCCCCAATTTATAGCATCGGGATTATTTAAATATTCTGGATCATTTATATAATCTTCTTCTCTAAAAAATTCTATACAACCTGATAAGGTTTTAATGCCTGCTGCTCCTTCAGAGCCAGTCAGTCCAACGCAAATTCCATTTATTCGAAAATCCACATTGCTCCATTTATGATAGGATCCACCATCATCTAATTCGCCTTTGATAGTGAAATCTCCTGATGCTTCAATGCCCACAGAGCCAGATAGCTCCACATCCAAATCAAAATCAAGACGAACATTATTTTTATCCTCTCCGGCGGAACTTTGCTCTGTATCTTCTGGAGTTGTTATTTCGAAATTACGAGCATTGACTGAAAATGCACCTAAGCTAATGCCAAAATCTCCCGTAATAGTTGGTGCGGTTGTCAGCTGCACATACGGCGAATAAGTCATTACTTTTAAATTTTGAAAAGAAATTTCTGGGATGTTCAACGGCATAGATGCAGATAGTTCTCCAGCAACAGCCAACGCTCCTGTTAGTGAACAATCAGCCCTAAATTTGTTTTCAACTTCATTATATTCTATTCCAACATCCACCTGAGTTAAGGTGATATTGGCTACAAATGCATTTATTCTATATTCCTGAGTTGTAGATATATCAAAAGTATAATTATTACCAAAATTCATAGCGGCATCATATTCAAAGGCATCACTTGTTCCGGGTTCCGAATCTGGTGCACTATCTTTATTTTTTACTAATGGAACATTTATTAATCCATTGAAATATATACGCTGTAAATCATTGGTTAAAAATGCTAGAGATAAATAATCCAAAGAATACGCCCATCCGCCAAGGTTTGCATCGCCAAAAGCAATTAGTGATTGAGTTGCTGCAGCAAATACTTTTCCGGTAAAACCATTTCTATCTATTACTAAGTTTTGCCCTCCTATGGTGATAGGGTTATTTGGATTTCCTGTCAATTTTCCTGGAAGCCTGACAGAAAGTTCCTCAAAGTATGCTCCTTCCCCATCTGGGGTCATTAGAATCTATATCTACTTCTGATTCAAATGGATCGTAAATAACACCATCATCTACCTCATTGGAAAAGATAATTGTGCATCATTAGTTGTTTCACTAAAATCGAAAATTGCTGTCTGAATATTAAAAACATAATCTTCTGCTCCTTTGACTGCAAAGTCAGGAATTTCCATGTTAAAAACAATATTATCAAAGGCTGATATAGTAGATCCAAATTTCCCAATAACCCTAGCAAGTGGTGCAGCTGATCCAGGTTCTTCTAGTTTTCCATCGCAATTTTCATCAACCTGATTACCAATAATTTCCTGTGCACCTGGATTAATGCTTGCATTGGTATCATCGCAATCAATTGCCGCGTCAAATCCATCACCATCTGCATCTACACCAGTAGCGTCAACACCGTCGCAATTTTCATCGATATTATTATTAGGAATTTCAGGTGCTCCAGGGTAAATGTTTGGATTATTATCGTTACAATCAACTCCCGATGCAAATCCATCTAAATCCATATCTACAGGTACTATCCAATCTCTACTAAAATGTACTTCAGCATCAAATCCAATTCTTTAAAACCAAAGCAATCAAAATTTACATATGTACCATCTACAAATCCGGGGTTTCCATTTCCAGTATCTGAAGAATATATTCCTTTTTTAAATACAAGCAATGCTTTCTTATCTGAAAAAGATATGGCGAAATCCCCCAATAGACCTGCAGAACTCGGACCCGCTAATCCTCCATTTTTCGGTGTATTTGATATCCGGAGAATAAAACATCATTGCTTCTCAAATTTCGGACAATCCACTTCTATAAAGACTTCGAATACGTGCATGTGTTGGCAATATTTCGATACTATTAACCCCTACTGTAATTTCAGTATTACCAATTGATTTGTTCATTGCGATTGGTAACTCTTTTAGTGTATTACTGTTTATTTCTTGAATAAATTGCCCAGCACTTTTTAACTCAGCTATGAGTTCGTGCCCTTTTGCTGTTAAATTTTTTACTTTATCTGTCCAATTTTCTTTGTCTTCTGTTTTTAATTCGTCTTCATTAATTGACAAAGATTGGTTGTATAAATATTCTGTTTTAAATGGAACAAGTGATTCATCGGAATTATTCAAATCAGCTTCAAGATCTAATTCTTTTTGTTCTATAAGTTGCAGAATGCTATCAGGAAGCATGTTTAAAAATGAACGTTCTTCAAGTATAGGGTCTACATTTTTTAAGTTCTCTGCATTTACCGTAAAAAATCCAAACAACATAAATACAATAAGAAGAAATTTAACTCCTATTTTAAAGCTTTTGTCATCTAACAATTTGCCTGCCAAAATCAATTCTATCAAAACCATACTTTCCAAATAACACGTCTGGGTAAAAACTAAACTTAGGGGTGTAGTAATCCTCAAAAAAGGATAAACCGGAACATTAATTTAATTCACATAGGACGAAATAAATAGTCGATTATTTGATGAAGGTATATTTTGGTGTGAGTGAGTGATTTAGGTTAGGGAAGGGAGCTAAAACTATTAGATTGTGAAATCACACACTAAAGATCTGATTTTAAACTAATTCGACAAATATAAAATTCTACATGTCAGAAGATTTTCGTTCTTTAATCATTTTGTCGGCAAGCTTATCTGTTATCAGAGTTGTAATGGCTATACGATTATTATTACTCATATCTAAAACAATTCTAATTGAGGTTTTTAAATCTATATTATGGCCAATAGAAACAAATACGGGTTCACGATTGCTTTGTGTTCGCAAAGCAACTCCAACGATATCATCTTTAAAGATCAAGTTTTCATAACAACCTCTATCCATGCCTAAATTATCTTGATTAAAATACCCTACTAGTTTTTCTTTTGCACATCCTATCGATGGTGTATCTAATTCAATTCCTAAATGAGTAGCGAGACCAATGTTTTTAGGATGATCAATTCCGTGTCCATCTACGATAATTAAATCAGGTTTGTTTTTTAAATTTCGAAACGCTTTCAATAAAACTGGAACTTCGTGAAAAGAATACATATCGGAAATATAAGGAAAGCTGACATCAACAGTTGAAAAATTTGTCTCAATAATTTTCGAAGACTCTTTTTGAACTACCGCTATTATACCGACAAGTTTTTGGTTAAATTTATCGTAACTAATTTTAACTCCTGCAATAATATGAATCTCTTCATCATTGAAATTATTTTCTGTCCGAATTCTGTGTGAAATGATTTCTTGTTCTGCTATGGACTTCAATAAATCATTTTCAAATTTATAAAATCCTTTTTTACTATTAATTTGTCTATTATAAATGAGAGCATATAGATTGGCTGTAGAAAATTCCATTTTATAAAAATCTCTAAGAAGGTAACTGAGATTTTCTACATCAGTTTCAAATTCTGGGGAATCTTCAAGTTTTCTTACCTTATCTTCAATATCCTTCCTAAGTGCCAAGTTTTCAAGTGAACCCGCTAGAATACTTTTGTCTATCTTATCAAAATGAAATATTAATTTGCCCTTATCAAATTCCATTGACTCAACAATATTTCCCATGTCAAATATTTTGAAACTTTTAAGAAAACCATTTTTGTAGGTCAAATGAAAACCATTGATTTGATTGAAACTGTAAGTGATTACATATTTAATTTTACCATTCTTATACGTTTTAACAAATAGACCATTTCTATATCCAAATTTATACTGTGAAAAGCCATTTGAATCATACTTTATTCCATATAAATTAGGTCTTTCTTTCAGTTTATTTAAATAAGGCACATCTAAAGTGTACTCTTCTTGATCTAAATTAAATTCCTTGATTTCCGATTTCAAATCCTGTATCTATTAAAACCCTAATATAGTGGCATTTGGTCGAAGTAGATAAAAACAACTGATACAAGGGCAAAATAAATGATGTGGATTGTGATTTGTCAATAGTCTTTTTACAACAATTCGAACTGTTTGCTTTGAAGCCGTGCCTGGAAAATCATTATAAATATTATTCATGACAAAGAATTCCGCGTGCGCACCTGGGCACCTTGATTTAGAAAGTTTTGCCGTCGATATGGGATTGATGTTTAATAGACGTTCGTACAATTTTCCAAGTTCACCAGAAGCTTTATCATAATCTTCTAGTACTATATTCATATAGCTTATTGGAAGTTTAAATTGATCATTCAAGCTTTGAACCTCAAATCCACCTGTTGTCGTAATTTCCGCACCTGCCAAATAACTTTCGTAAGATGCTAGTCCACTTCCATAAGGTTCCATAATATTTGCGGCTTCATAAATTGTGTTTGAAGCATCGTTTGTACAGTAACCTGCTGCATAACATACTTCAGCTGGATCTGGAGCATGATAACAATGTGGTTCCACATTACCGCCCGGATCTTCACTAGTTACACAAACTGCTCTATCACAAATATTGTAATCCATAGATCCCACAGGATAATTATCTCTATGTTGCTCCACGGTTTCAGGGTGACATAATATTGCCTGTGGAGGATCATTGTCTCCTTCTTCCTTAATATAAGTGTATTCATTTGTTGGACCAGTATATTTAGATTTATTTTCTGCCCAATAATCAATTAGATTATCTGTAGATTGATCATTTGCCAATACAATATTATCTTTTAAATACCCTAAAGCCCAATCAGTCGCAAATTCAAAGTCATATAAAAACTCCGCTTCTTTACCACTGTTATTTTGAACCAGATTCGCTAACTCATCCTTAATCACATCGTATTGAGAATCATAAAGTCTAGTCGTAGTTCCGTTATTGACTTCTTGCCATTTATTTCTATATGGCGTTTCTATGTCGTACAAGACCTTCCAAGCTTTTATAGAATTGTCTGTCATTAATGAAACGTTTCCTCCTAATTTAATATTTTCAGATTCATTGATATCACTAAAAAATTGATTCAAACCATCAATAGTATAAATTTCCTTTTTAAGTTCTTCTGATATTGTTATCAACTTATCGGTAGAATTTGGAGTAGGGCTAATTTCATCACATATCTTGTTTATTGCTTCCTGAGCTGATGATGTAGCACCAACTTTGAGGCATAATCCTCTATAATTTGACTTAACTTCATTGGAACTATTGTCATCACATACTTCACATCCTTTTATGAATTGTTGAGTTACTGGATCATAGACAAATCCATTGTCAAGCAAATATTTTACTTCTTGTCCAAAACCAGTTAAACCTGCTATTAACTCTGGATCAGGACTTGGATTCGAGGCATTTAGATTATAAATAAAACTGATCAATTCTCCCAAACTAGGCGTGCCAGGTAGATGAGTATTTAACAAGCCTCCTACAACCGAAAGGTTAAATAATTTTTCCTTAGTAAGTGGTGAAACTGCTCTTATTATTTCCGTTCCTTGATCAAATCTTGTAACAACTTCCTGTAACCATGGCAAGTTGTAATTCTGATAAAAATTGCCATATCCAGGAGCACCTTGAGAGACAGCCAATAAATTAAATCCTCCTAATTTCGAACCAAACTGTTGATTTCTCAAGTGCATATTTAATTCTTCCTTTATAGGTATATTTACATTAACCTTTCCTATAATAGATGTGGTTTTAGCTGATGTTGAATTAATCGTAATACTTCCTTCAGAAGGAATATCAATGGTTATAGAACCCGCAGCTTCTTGACCATGATATTTTTTCAATTTACTTAAAAGTAATTTCGGTGTAACAACCTCATTGACAATATCCACATTTTCAGAACCTTCATAAAAACCATATAACAATTGTGAAGTTTTCGAACCATATAAAAATTCTCCATTCTCATAGTCATATTTAATTATATAATCTCCTTCCTCATAATAATACCTCAATCCTGATTCATTCCAAAACTCGATTGCATTCGTGCTTGATCCTTGACCAATAATATTATTTGTAAAATTGACTCCAGTAGGATTTTCATTTTGAATTATAGATTCTCCACACCCTGAGCATGAAATATTTTCTAACCAGTTAAATGTTTTTCTGACATCTGAATCTGCTTTCAATTTTTTCCAAGATTCAAAATGAGAAGCTCTTAGTAATTCCTTGTTGCCTGATATGTTTTCTGAATTCGGATTGTTATCCTCATAGACATCTAGGAGAAATTGAGCAATATCTTCAGTATCGTTTTCTTCGGCATCTAATGCTCCCAATAGGGCTTCTAAATCATCGTCAGAACTAATAGCTGAACATAGCGATCCAATACCTTCTATTATATCATCAATATCATCATGATCATTTACTTTAGATTTTATGCTACATGCAATATCTGAGGAGTCTCCTCTATTAGAACATAAATCACAGTCATCTTCAGGCTCATCTTCAAATCCTAAAATAGTAGCATTTGGTCTGAGTAAATAAAAACAACTAATACATGGACAGAACAAATAATGTCTATGATGGTTTGACAATAATCTCTTAACAACAATTCGTACCGTTTGCTTGGATGCCGTAGTTGGGAAGTCATTGTAAATATTATTCATTACAAAAAACTCCGCATGCGCTCCTGGGCATCTTGATTTAGAAAGTTTTGATGTAGATGCTGGATTGATGTTTAATAATCGTTCATACAATTTTCCTAAATCCCCAGATGCCTTATCATAATCTTCCAATACTATATTCATGTAACTAATGGGTAGCTTAAATTCATTATTTAAACTTTGTACGTCAAATCCTCCTGTAGTTGTAATTTCCTCTCCATCCAAATAACTTTCATAAGATGCTTGTCCACTACCATAGGGTTCCATAATATTTGCCGCTTCATATATAGAATTAGTAGCATCATCTGTGCAATATCCTGCAGCATAACAAACTTTGGCAGGATCTGGTGCATAATAACAATATGCAGGATCATTGGCCCCTGGGTTTTCTGTTGTAACACAAACTGCCCTATCGCAAATGTTATAATCCATAGATCCTACTGAATAATTATCTCTATGATCTTCTACAGTCTGTGGATGACAATTTTCACTACCTATATATGTGTATTCATTTGTTGGACCAGTATATTTAGATTTGTTTTCTGACCAATAGTTAATGATGTTATCCGTTGATTCATTTGTGGCTGTAACAATATTATCCTTTAAATATCCTAAAGCCCAATCAGTCGCAAATTCAAAATCATATAGGAAATCAGCTTCTTTGCCACTATTATTTTGAGTAAGCGTTTTTAGTTCTTCTTTGATTTCCGAATAACTCGATTTATACAATCGCGTTGTAGTCCAATTATTAATCTCTTGCCACTTATTTCTGTGTGTGCTTTCTATGTAATGAAGTACTTTCCATGCTTTTAAAACATTCACTTTCATTGATGAAACATTGCCACCAAGTTTCTGAGTTGACGTTTCCAAAACATCTACTATAAAGGGTTGCAAGTTTTGAAAATTAAAGGCCGAACTGTTTAAAAATCCTGAAATAGCTAATAACGTATCCTGATTTTGAACTAAAGAACAAATTTTATTTAATGCCTCCATAGATTGTAGAGAACCACCAGATGTAACACATACATCATACATATTGCCCTTTATATCATCAGATTTGTCTAAACAAACTTCACATTCTTCTGGCTCTTCAGGTTCCTCAGGTTCGTCTGGTATTGGCTCACCTGGCTCACCTCCTATTGGCTCTAACACCGGAAATTTATCTCTATGGTTTTCAGGATTAAAATACTGAATCATTGCCATAGTAACTTGACCAGCAGTCAACAACAATTCTATTTCCTCATAAATAAATTCTCCTCTTTTGTATGTTTTCGGAACCCCGCCACCTTCTATAGTTGTCGTTGTCACCGTTTCAGGAAATTGATTTGGAGCTGAACTATCAAGTAATTCCTGAACTTTTTGATTAAGCTCTACCTCTGGGTCTTTAAACTTAACTTCTCCACTATTTCTTAATCCATTTGGCGTACATTCTAATGGACCATCTACGCGACTAAGTTGTTGTTGTACACTCAAGGTTGGTATATCATTATTTACTGCCTGTGTGCCTATTCTTAATTTACCACCTGGTATTTCAGCCGTGTTAACATCTACAAAATCTCCATAATCTCCCTTAGCAAGCCTACCATGCGATGTACTCCAAGATGTTACATCTTCCATGTTCTTAATAATATTCGATAAATTATCAACTTGATCTGGCAAGTCGTTAAGTAGTGCTTCTCTTCTCAAATTACTAAATACCGCTGATGCATCATTATATCCAGACCTTACACTTGGTGAACTATGATTTGCCCATCTTGATAATTGATTAGGTGTGATTTGAGTGGCTGTAGATACAACTTCTGATACATAAGTATTTGATGGCAAAGTAGGATTACTCATATCTGTCACTGCATCAAACAAGTTCGATTTAGAAGCCTTCTTTGCCGGAGAAAGAGATGATTTTAAAACATCCGTATCAATGCCAGCAGCAACCAAATCAATATAACCGAGTATTTTTGAAATTGATTGAATTTGTGCATGCAATTCTTCGTATTCTTTAATTCCTGATGTATAACTTCCCGCATAGTTTGCGCCTTCTGCACTTAGTGTAATTAAGAGTTTTAATTTTGCCAACATTGTTCCTCCTTTGACCAATGTACTTCCTCCTGCAGTAAAATATGTTGCTAGAATATCAAAGCATAACTTTAAGGTCTCAGACGCATAGGTAATGTTACCTTCTTTTTCAAGATACTTTGCAAAAATTGCAGGAGCTAATGTTGGTTTATCATTATCATTAATTCCTTTAGTTGTTGATAATGTAGAATTATTATGTAGTAAAATTATATCCAATGGTTTAACTGATGAAGAATGACTAACATCTTCGAACATACCATTATTCTCAACATACATTTGTTGTACCAACATCTCAATTTCTCCACTACTCCAATCCACATTAATATTTTGATATACATCGCCATCCAATTCTGGATTTTCATTCTCTTGTTCCATAACGATATTCGCCAACAAGAACAAAGGAGAACTTTCTGTTACAATTGGAGTACATCCAAAATCAGAAAAGGCGTGCCATGCATTGTAGAATGGCGATCGATATTCATAGACAAATGTTCGATCATCACATTCCTTAGCAACTACACCTGCTTGGCCTCCGCCTGCCAAATTTGTCAAATCAGTTTCAAAATCAGTAATTCTATCCTCAAACAAACTTTTTTCACCAGAATCACTTTGAGCGTATAGCGTTACTAGTGCCAACATCAGTGCTCTTAAATTATCTTGCTCACCATAAAAGAAATAGACATTATCAATCTTATTAAAAAGCTGATACAAAATTGAAGTACCGCTTTCTATCTCTTCAATTTGAGTTAAAAAGGTTTTAGAATTATCTGGCTCAATATTTTCAATAATTTTTAAAATTGCACCTTCTTCATTGTATTCTCCTCCATACCCTTCTTCAACATAGGTTTCGTCTATAATCTTTTTGATAATGCAAATTCTAGTATCTAAGTTTAATGCAGAATTAAGTGATTGATTCGATGTAGTATTAATGCTACTTACCAAATCGACAGTTTGCATTCTATTATAACCATTTACTACATCGCAATTTAATCCATCAAATTCTTCTAAATTGGAAGTATTCTGATCTACCACCTCAGATTTAAGATGTTTATAAAATTCTATTAAACCTTCTCGCTTATCTGCAATATTAGGAATGTCAGCTGGCACCGTAATTGGCGCACACATCTCATTATTTATTTGAGATGTTGTGCAATCCTGACAATATAGTCCAGGTTCTTTTATTTTAAGATCAAAAATTTTATGAGGAGTCATTTCTCCAAGAAAGATTGTAGGCTGATGGCAACACCAATCGGCATATAATCGCTCCTTTGTTTGACTCCTAAATGATAATGGGAAAGTAAGAGCCAAAGTTGCTATTTTAGTTCTTATGTATTGCGTATTATCTGCAATATGTTCATAAGGAGTCCAATCTTCACAATCATCGTTAACAAGCCAAGGGTTTGTTTCAAATGTCCAACTTGTAGTACCTCCATCATATGTTTGATTATTAGTAGCACAATTTTTCTTATAAACAAACTTTAATAAATCCTCATCATAGTTACTATTAGAGGCAAAATTTATATTATTAAAAACGTATGATGAAAACTCTGAATACGGATAAGTAATTGATGAATTTTCACCACCTATAAAAACGTATTGGGGCATATTGACAACATCAAACATCTGAGTAGAAGTTGTAAACTTTGACAATGAAGTCGAATTTATATTATGTATTTCCATTCTATCTCTAAAGAAATAATGAAAGACTGATTCGGATTGAGAATTTACATTTTCATCTAAATTAGGATTATCTATCTCATCACCATTATCTAATATTAGCTTATCCAAATCTCTATAATACGTTGGTCCAATTCCATAACTATTTAAATACCCTCTAAATTGAATCTGTTCCCCTTCTATTTCAAAGTGGGCTGTAAATTCATTATTACCTACTTCAAATGAATACAAAGCTCCTACAGGAAATTCGTAAAAAATCCTTGGCCAATCTATTCCTTGGTCAACATGGAAGAAGTCATCATAATTAAAAATTGTTCTGACATTCTTTACCAAACGTGGTAAAATGATAAATTGATTTGTTGGAGTTACAAAACTAAAGTCTCCATTATTATTTGGATCGATTTGAGTATTTTTAAAATAATTATCTCCATTACCATTAAAGACACAATCGCGAACTAAAGCTTGATCTTCAATTGTAGGACTAGTCAATTCTGGCAATTCATCAACAACTGCAGTTGGATTATTTTTGTCAAATATTTCTGCTGTTGAGACCCCTTTGATATGTTTTGCCCAAGCTTGTGCACCGCTAGGTAATTGAAGAATGCTGGCATTATCCATATATGTTTTGAAAACTAAATTTTGATCTATCGCTGGTTCCCAATTATCATGAATCCAAACATCAGGATTTCCAGCTTCCATAGAAGCATAACCGACAAACAAATCACCTTCCACAAACCACGGGAGATATTCTACTTCTTCGAATTTAAATTTAGCTAGACATCCTTCAGGTAAAAGCACTATTGGCGATTCTTGATCGCAATATTTTATATAAGTAGTAGATCCCAAAGGAACGTTATACAATGTGCCACTCGGTGTGAAAACTGCATAATTATTATTTACTTGAATATTAAAACCTCCATCTACATCAGCTGTGGTATAATAATTTCCTAAGTTAGATTGATCTGAGCAATTAAAATCCTGAAAATCTTCTGTTACAAGATCTACATTAAAATTATCATTCGAATCTGCTTCGTCAACTATATCATATTGAATATTAGGCGGAGCAACATCATCATTAATAAAAATTAGTTTTGCTGTACAATAATTAGCATGAAAATCTCTTAGGGAATGGAAATTAGTCATTGGATCATCACCTGTGGCTGCCGAAGAATAACCCTGAAACCATAAAGATCCACTATCCACATAAAAAGTTGCCGAATACAAAACTCCATCACGCTCAAAAGAAGCCAGCGCTCCAGATTGTATGTTTAATATTCTATTATCGTTGTGTTCAAAATCATGCTTATTAACCGTAGTATATTGTGTCGATCCAACAGTTACAACAGGTGAATTTAAAAACGAAATAGCCGTTTCATTACTCTTCAGTCTAATTTTTGTTCCTTGGGGTGCCACGAAAGATAAACATTCAATGTCAGTTCCAGATTCCAATGCATCAAAATATGCATAAACTTCATTTGGAATACAGTCTGTTGTTGAATATTGTGCTGTTGCACTTGCATCTTCCATGTCATCAAACAACGCCCAAGCAGCTTCGGGATCATGTATCAAATCCCATTGATATTTACACAAATGCGTACCCATTTCTGAAGATCCACTCTGATCATAATCCATCAAATTCCCTGTCTGAAATTTACTCTCCTCACCAAACTTATCCCAGGTATGTTTTAACACAAAGGCTCCATGACCCATCTCATGGGCGATTGTCTTCGCAAATTTTGAAGGATTGTTATTCGAATTAGCATATACAAATCCCTTGTTCTTGCCTCTTGGCATAAAGCCTAACTTATTCCCATTACTGCATGCCTGCACTACAAATATGTAATACTTGTCTCCATCAAAACTGCCAAATGCATCCTTGATGTCATTCATCTGTCCCGTATAGTTTGATAGAAAATCTCGGCCCTCCTCCTCATCTATCGTATTTAACGAATTATCCGATACACTCAAATTTGGTGCATAACTTACATTAAACTCTACTACCGCATGATGATATATATCATCCATCGCCGCCTTTAATCCCGCCTCATCAAAATGGGGAATCGTCGTAACTGTTCCAACAGGTACCATTACCAATTCTATCGTCTTCTTGTCATACGTTATCACATTTGCCTTCCCTGCTAACTTGATGCTATCCTTTTGATCCGGACCGTCTCGCTCTTCTATTACCTCTACTCCATATATTTGATATACATCCTCATCATCTTCTGATTCCGCTGTAAACTTCTCTTCTTTACCTCCTTCCAGGCGTTCTACTGTATATTCTTCTTCGTCATTGTTTTCTATCCTAAACGTAGCTTCTGGTATTATCTCTCCATCTATTCGCTTAGCTCGTAACTGCGCTTGTTGACCTTCTTCTACAGAAAACCACGGCACGTAATATTTCTCACCAGATACTGTCAACTCATTGTACGCCTCTTTTGTCCATTCATTAACCATCTTATCATAACCATAAGCATGCGTTTCATCTTCTATAAACTCTACAGCATAACTTGCATTATACATCTGATCCAACACCTGTGTCAAATTTGCCAACGCATCTGTCAATTCTTGATTACACGCATCCGATTCCATTATATTCGGTTGTGTGAAAAAACACTGTATCGCATCCTGAATACTATCTAACGTACTCTGAGGTATGTACGGATATTCATTCTCTATAAAATCTACCCCATCTGTCAAATTCCAGCCATCTGAAAAATATCCACTCACGCCCTCTGTCGCATCCAAGATATCATCAATGTAATTCATCAAATCATCGATCTGATTTAATATATCATCCGCTGCATCTAAGATCAACATCGCCTGATCTATGATCGCCAATATCTCATCACTTATTAATTGCAACCCAAAGTCCTTTACTATAAAACTTCCATCTGTCAACTGACAATTCTCATTGACCTTTATATTATCAAAGGTCAATTTGATTCTTAAATTATCTATAATATTTGATGTGATCTTACCTTCTCCGCTAAATGGACTATTCCCTTCTACTTTTGTTATTTCTATCTGAAAATCTCCTGCCCATACCACACTTCCTACCGTCAATTCCGTCAATAAATCATCCCCATTAATCTGTGTCTCATCATATACACCACATAACAAATCAACCCCATCTTCATCTATTCCATGACAATAAGGTAAACTAACCTCTATCTCATTTCCATACCCGCCTACTCCAGTTGAATTTATTCCTCGTACTCTATAATATAGTGTATTACCTACCAAATTTACGCCAGTTACCATATACGATACACTGGAGGCGCCCGAAACTGGATAGACTCCTTCTATTTGGGTAAACATCTCATCTTGTGCTACTTCTATCTCATAACTCTGTGCACATGGATCACTTTCCCAATTCGCTACAAAACTAGTCTCGTACAACTCTGATCCATCAAACGATTCTATCTCTGCAACTACTGGACACAAAGGCAACTCGTATACATTCGAATATGGCGTCACACCAAAAGGCCCCTGTGCTTTTATCCGCATGTAGTACGTCATCATTTCTGTCTTGTCACTAAACCAATGACTCTCGCCAGTTACTTCAAAGGGCGATTCATCATAACTTGCGAATGTTTCACTTTGGGATATCTCCATCATATACGATACCGCTTCTGGATAGGCTTCCCAGTGTATTCTAAAACTTGTATTCTCTACTTCTGTCGCATGTGTAATTATTGGTGCATCTAAATCTGGATTACCCAAACAATCTGGTATGTCATCTTCATTCAAATCTATCCTATCATCCATCCCCGGACATTGATCCAATTCATCACATACCGTATCATTATCACTGTCTCCTGAATACGTCCCTGCACATTCACAATTCTCAATTATTTGATCTTCTGTTGTACATGGATCCCCGTCATCACACCCGTTGCCCAACGTACAATTAACTTCATCATCACAGATATCTGGTATACCATCATTATCTAAATCTTCTGCTGATTCTACGCCTATACAATTACAATCCCCAACCAATACATCATCTATCGTACATGGATCTCCATCATCACACGCCGTACCCGCTACACATAATATCTCATCATCACAACTATCTGGTATCCCATCAAAATCTGTATCTTCTGACTCCGTTCCTTGACATACACACCCAGCTATGATTACATCGTCTATTGTGCATGGGTTTGTGTCATCACAGGCTGTTCCTATTTCACATTCATCACTCTCGCAGCCATCTATTAATCCATTGTTATTTAAATCTTCATTGTCATCAAAGCCTGGACATGCATCTTCTAAATCACATACCCCATCTCCATCACTATCCGTTTGTGGATCCCCTATACAATTGCAATTAATATCCAATACATCATCATACGTACACAAGTCTCCATCATCACAGGATGCTCCAGCTATGCATTCTATCTCTTCATCACAAAAATCTGGGACCCCATCAAAATCCACATCTATTGTATCATCTCCTCCTGGACAAATGTCTTCAATATTACACACTCCATCTCCATCACTATCTCCACTCGGTGATCCTACACAAATACAATCTTCTGTATACACATCACTAAGCGTGCATATCTCTCCATCATTACAGGGGGCGCCTACTACACAATCTATTAATTCTTCATCGCAGCCATCTATTATGCCATTGTTGTTTACATCTACCATGTCATCATAGCCAGGACATTCATCCAACGCATCACACACTCCATCTCCATCACTGTCTAAGACTATTCCTCCTATGCAATTACAGGATATATCCCAAAAATCTCCCTCCGTACATTCTTCTCCATCATCACAACTACTGCCTGCTATGCAGGACTCCTCTAATATGAATATCTCATAGGCACTATAACCGTCATTTTTGAAAAAATGCTGCTGAGCTCCTATTTCTCGTACCTGTACCCGCACCAAATATGGCTTCGATTCATACAAAATTGGATCTGATATACTGTATTGGTAAAAACTATTGTGCGTTCGTACACTCGCCACTGGTGAGGTAAATGTAAATATCTGGTCTACACTCAATCCTGCCGTCTGTTCAAATATTTGCATCTCAAACTCATAATTCATCCCCAATGGATGAAAATTCTGCCATTCAAAAAAATATGACTGGGCTATATTATACGGATGGGCTCCCTTAAGACTTACTATTTGTGGAGCATCATATTCTTGTATTATACGCTGACTACAACTACTCTGGGATACCGCCAACTCCGTTCTATTGATATCGTGTACCGTAATACACATAGAATAAAATGCTTCTGGTAGTCGGCCGCCTTTTAAAAAACTCTCCTTTGTAATGCCTGAAAATTCTAAATTATCTGGATCAAAGTATTCCGCCAAATCTATTCCTGTCAATACTTGTGGTATTCCATATTGCAACCGGATCGGTCGGAAAAAACTTACCATGTCCTCGCGGGTCTGCATATTTAATCCACCTCCTGATATCTTCAACTTTAACACTACTTCGTATTCTCCTATATTCGCATCGTTAAGTAGAAGATTTAACATCAACTTCGATGGATTTGTGCGTATGTAATCTTCTAAGTATGGTAGCGTAGGTTCGCTGATTACCAAATTTGCCGTTACTGGATATGTTTGGGAGCTGAGATTTGATAGGTTAGAAAAGAAAAATAGTATAACAGGTGAAAATAATTTCACAAGATTTATTCTTCCGATCTGAGTTCTTTTTTTCAATTGTGTGTACACTCCTTATGTCTATGAAATTAAAAATCAATTCTTAGAATAATTATAGTATTATTTAAGCAGTAGTTATTTCCTTGTGAAACCGCAATATGACCGAGGGAAGAAATGACAAAAGGTAAAAAATGGAAGATTTTTAAGTAAAAAAAGGAGATTCGCGTTACTCCACAGGCATTTTTAGGATATTTGAATGGGGTGATCTATTGCCATTTTTTAGCAAAGCTTTGATTTTAAAATTATAAGATTTACCTGATTTTACGTCTAAATCCCTCCAATTATAAAGTCCGAAAATTTTATTGTTTTTTTCAAAAGCTTTTATTAATTCTTTACTTTTTAGAATTTTATGTGTACTAAATTTTCCTTCATCAATGGCCCGATATATTATTATAGATTTTAAATTTTCAGGAGAATGATATGACCAATTTAGAATCACTTCTTTTCCATTTTCATCGTTAAAATTTAAATTAAAATTTATGATTTCATCAGCTATCCCTTTAGATACGATTTTGGCTTTTCTAATTTTGGAATCTGTCTCATTTAAAGCTTTGTCAAATGCCACAATCTTATAATCGTAATATTGGTCTTTTTCAAGTCCTACCGAATCGACAAAATAAGCCAAATCCCGATTGATGCTATCCTGATGAATCAAAATCCAATCATTCAAATCTGAACTTTCTTTCCTATAAAATTTGTGATGGTCAACATCAAAAGTAGGGCTAGAAGCCCACTCAAATCCGATCTTATCTGAACCTACATCTATTCTTCTAATCAATGCTTTTGCAGGAGGAATAATATCAAAAAATTCAATATGACAAGCATCTGATTTTTCAGAACTATTTATCCGATAATCCATAGCCATTATTCTAAAATAAAGATCTTCCCCATTTCTGTGCAAATCAAGTGGCAAAGAATATGTTGTATCTGTCCAATTTTCGTTTTCAACATCAATAAATCCTTCATTTTTATTCCAAGAAGAAAAAATTCTATAACCATGAAGGTCAATTTCGGTATTTGCATTCCAACTTAACTCTATCGTATTGTTTATTGTGTCCATATAACATTCAAGGCCTTCTGGTTTTGCAGGAGGTTGAACATCTTCTAATTCGACAAATCGAACTATAGACATCCAAGATCTTTCATTTAAATCAACAGCTTCGACTTTGTAAAAACCTTTATAGAGTGGATTTCGATCAAGATATAATCTATTATCTGCAGGTATTAATTCTGTATTAATCAATTCATATTCACCTTCGTATTCTTCACAACGATACAAATTAAAACCTTGAATGTTTTCATTGTCTTCTTTACGAAATTGCCAGCCGAGCATCATTGCTCCTTCGTCTAATTCTTCTGTTATTTTTAGAAAAGGTTTTATAAGATCAAGTTTGGGAATGCCTTTTCCGAGTGTAGGTTGAGAATAAGGTCCATAATTGCCGAAAGGCGTTTTACCCATAACACGATAGTAATAAATCGTAGAATTATCGGTAAGTGAATCTCTATATTCTACATCAAAATCATCCTGAACTTTCTTGCCTAAAACTACTGGTGAAGGGTTTATTTTGTGATAATTTAATCCACCATCCCACGATTTCTCAACATCGTAACTGATGTATTTTTCGTGTTCAAATTTACCTCCCCAATGTAATTGAACTATACTATCTCCAAAGTCAGATCTTAAATTTTGCACTATTGGCAATTCTTCAATCTTATTTTCTAATACGAGATATCGATCATGATCAAGCACATATAAAATGTCATTTGTTTTATTAAATAAAACCTCATAAAGATAGCTATCTCCTTTATTTACATCGCGATCAACAAACCCCAAACCAAGCTTAATAGCAACATCCAAAGATTGATTTGCTGAGAAAAAATTAAACGCAAATTTGTTCTGTCTTGCCATCTGTTGATTCATGAGATCTGTAGGGCTCCCTGGTGTAATACCCGGCTCCATTGTATTTAATTCACCATACAGTGTTCCTGCAGCTAAAACCTCCCACTCATTTTCTTCATTAAGAATTGGTTTCCAAACTTCTTCGGATAAAGGTTTTAAGTTATCACCTAGCACAACGATGGAAGCATTTTCTTCCTGTTGTGTTAATTTAACTCCATTAATTTTTTTTGTTCTCCTAATCAACGTATAACCGTAGTTATTACCATATATCCAGGAATCATAATCCAAAGGTGCCCAACGAACGATAATAGAATCTTCATTTGGTTGACAAATTAGTTTAAGAGATACTTTCGGTATTTCCAATGTATCTACTGCAGTACTAAAAGCCTTAATAGGTCTCGTACTGGACAATAGAATTAAAAAACTTAACAGTAGCGTTTTCATGTTTTCAAAACTAATTGTTTATCTGGATAGTTTTATAAAAATTTCGACGTTCCATTCTTTCATGAGAATATACTCCAGGCACGCTATATTGCAAATAGCCTGTATGGAAAGGAACGTGATATACAAACATAAGTACTAGATCAGTGCTTCCCATTTGAGATGGTCCTGGAGGAGAGTAATTAGAACTACAGAATCGCGCTGCCCAGCCAGGTCTACAACCTCCATTAGGGTTAGTAATTCTGAATAAACTAGGTTCATCACCGTCATTACCAATTGAAACATTATTAAACGTATAATTCTGCTCGCTTCCATTTCTACTACCCAATGTGAGATCAATATTATTCGTCCTCAATCCTTCTTCATCCATACTTAAATAGTTGTTGTAGCCTGCATTCATGTTTAAACTTGCTAGTCCATTTGAAGCTAAAGAATTTGGATTCGAACTTAGAATTCTATTCGAATTGTTCATTTCATTATTATCCGGTTCATTCGATTGACTAGAATTCATTGTACCTTCTGTTGATTGATCAGAAGATCCATTTCCTCCTCCTAGTGCAGTAGATTGCTGTGTTTGCGCTTGAGTATTCGAATTTCCGTTTGAAGAACTCAGTGCGGGATTATCATTTATTGGTGAATCATCATCCCCTCCTACTACAGATAACATCACATTATTTGAATCTTCAACCCAAGGGCACATATATGATCGATCAGAATCTATATAACTATATGCAATATTATTTAATGTATGCAGATAGTGTGGCAAATCAGAAGAAAAAGAAATCTCATTTCCATTTTGGTTATCAAGATCAATGTGTAACCTTGGATGCTCATAATAACTGCCAAATACTTCATCAAAACAACTTTGGAAATCATTGAATAAATTGCAAGATGCTGGATTATTTTGTAACCATTGATTTTGATTACAAGTGTATGTAGAGCCAGAATTTTGAGCTCTTATCGAAATTTCTAGTAGTGGTTGAAGCTGAATATGATTTACAGTTGGTGGAGTCAATGGATTCAATTCAATATCAGAAAACAATTCTGAACTATTGAAGTTCCAACTAAACGAATCTCCATTACTATCTTCTTCATTATAACCCGAATCAAAATTAAATGAACTTTCATCAAATTCCATACTTGCTAATTTTTCGGAAAATGTTGCAAATTGACTTGTCTTAAATTCATATCTATAGATCAACCACTCATGTCCATATTCTGGATTGACTTCGAATCCTTCTTTTAATTTATATATTAATTCAAGTCGATATTCTTCGTCGTTTTCCAAGGCGTCATTCTGAGGAAAATAAATGGATGTTTTTCCATGATTTGAATATGCATATGCAGGCATTAGTCCTCCAACGGTAGTATATCCTGTTATCCCTAGAGGAATCATAGAACTTACCAGAGAATTTATTGAATTATTTGATGCTGAAGCAATAATATCTGTCTTCTTTTTAATTCTACCAAACGCTTCATATCCAATTGGTGGCTCATGGATCAAATACCCCTTGTATTTATTCGTAGTCAACCAATATCTTGGTGATTCTTCAAACGAAATACTTGTACTAAATATATTTTGCGACTCAGCATGATCTTTATAAAAGTGTTCCATATCAATTAGGGGATACGATGAAAATATATCATCATCATGGAGCTCATAATCTTCTTGCGTTTTAACGGTATTAAATTCATAAACAATTGGTTCTTCTATGTACCGCACTTCCCAACCATAAAGAACTTCAACTTCTTGATTATCATAATTTACAGCTATAACGTCTCTTTGCATTACTACCCCTGGTATCTCAACTATAATCTTGGTATTACTTGGTAACGGTTCGTTTGGCACCAATCTCACACGACTTAGTAAAGAACTATTACTAAAAGGATCATCAGGATCTCCTGAATCTGGATTGTAAACATCTTTCAAATATTCAGCTGTATATGGAATATTTGTTCCGTCTTGAGTTCGCATGTAAATCAATTGATCTGCAGGCACGTCATCTGACATCACATAATACCAACCTGGAATTTGATCACCTTCAGTCTGAGATGGAATGCCTTGTATGTAGTCATCATAAACTGGAATATCAACATTAAATTTACCTTGGTCTGTTTCAATAGCAGTCCTAGGTATATAATTTAAATCAACAATTACATCTGTGTCTAATGGGTATTCAAAATATTCATTATGATCAGCGGATAGGTAAACTTCATCAACAATAGGCTCTTCCAAAGGACTAAGTTGACTGGCACAATCTGGATCTACTACTTCCTGTAATCTAGTTCCAAATTTATATTTGAATTTAACATCTATATTAATAAAACCTGCAAAATTTAAATACGCATCAAATCTTCCTGCACCGTAAAATGGATTAGGGCCTTCAACTTTTAGCAAAGCTCCTGCTCCTCCACTAAAAACAGTTATATCTTTTTCTATAATCCACAATTTTATATGTGCACCAATGCTTGCATAAACAAAACAATATGCTTGACCCTTTGCATACCATTTATTTATTCCAACACCATCATAACATTCCGATTCGGGTAATTTCTTAATCAAAAAATCCAAACCAACACCACCATTAACAGTAGCAGTAAGAAATAAAAAGTTATGCGGATTGGGAGACCCTACGGTTATACTAAAACCAGTTGCTAATCCTTTGCCTTGATCAACTTTGTCATCGTTAAAATCTTCTGATGCATCGTAGTTCGCCATCACGTCTGGATCTACATCACTTCCAAAAATTTCTTCATAAGCTGTTGGCGGCGGAACGTCATCCGGAATACCATGATTACCCATCATAAAATATGACGTAATATTTATCAGGCCACCAATAACCGGAATGTCAATACCAATGGTAACTGGGTCATCCGACTTTCCCACAAATATGTGCCAATCGGTCCTACTCTCATCTTCATTTTCTGGATCAACACCGCAATTGTTTCCAATGTATACTTCTGCAACGGCCTGGCCATAAACGATTCCTGCATCAAGGTATACACCAAGCAATCCATAAAAAGAAGGACATTGAAAATCAACCTCAATTAAAATTTTGGCCGATACCATTACATCTTGTACAGGTTGGAATTCTTCAGGAGGTCGTACGGTTGGTTCTAAACCAAGGGCACTTGCATTTAATCCAAAATTATCTACTAGATTATCAACATTATTTATTACATCCGTTTCTAATTCTCCTACCTGCTCTACCAATTCTGTTACGCCAGAAAAGTCAATTCCAAAATCGACTTGATCCATAAATTTCGCAACTCCTTGCAAATACACTTTTTGCAAACTCCAATTATCTCCACTTTCAGCAAACTGCATTCCAAATTCTACATTAGCAGTAAAAGCTGTTTTCATACCATCACCAGTTGCTCCTCCTCCAGGGGGAGCTGAATTAGTTAAAATAACAGAAGCCTTGAAACCCATTGTTCGTGGTTCTCCTGCACCGACAACATCGTAGTTGACACCAGTGAGCGATTGACCATAATTATCTAATAGTGACTCTGGATCCACATTTAGACTTAGGCTATTAAATGCTTCTTTTGCTGGTTCTCTTTCCATATTTCGGTAGATACCACCGCCAAAACCAATCAATTCAACAGCACCACCAATAGGAATTCCTTCAGAAAGCGTCGCCGATGCATCAACCATCCAATATTTTCTGGATGTTCCATTCTGATCCACGCTACCAAATTGGGCCACTGCTGTAAACTCATCAAAGAGTGATTTGGGCTCCAAGTGTACTACACCTCGAAAACCATCACCCCAAGTTGTTTTGTTATCATAAAACTCAATGCCACCATATAATCTATTGACTCCAGGTATAACTTGATCACCAACGTCTATCTCAACCCTACGAACTCTAAAATTATTATTGACCCATTTTTTATATCCTTCTCCCTCTTGTAATTCTCCAATAACTTCAAATCCACCAGTTCCTGTAATTCCTTCTCCGTTTCCTACAGTTACTTGAATAGTAAAATCCAAACCTGCACCAGGGTTTTCGTCTACATCAACAGTTGTTCCTGAAATTTTATCTCCAATACCAGTTTGACCAGGTGCAAACTCAAGCGAGAAAAGGCCTACATCCAAAGGAGGTAATTCAGGTAATTGCCACTGATCAATATTCAATTGAATAGGAGCATCTGGACCATAATTTGAAACCTTAAGTCCTACAATTTGAATCTCTGGTAATTCTATATTTAATTTATCATTAAATTCTTTACTAACAGATATATCGGCATCTATTATTGCATGAGCCTCAATTTTATCTGTTTGATCATTAAAACCAAGATAGATTTCCGATGATGATTTTATTGTTGCCGTGGCAACCCATAATGGTAAATCTCTATCTTGTTGTAAACTCGCCCATAAACCATAACCTGAACCAGGATCAATCACAGCTGCATAATCCATTGCATCTTCTCTGGTTCTATCATCAGAATCGTTTTCTTTATCCTTTAAAAGAGGAACATATAACACACCGTTAAAAACCGCCTGCCAGTCTGATGAATGTACTACGGTTAATGAAAAGTCATCAACTGAAAACCCCCAACCATCAGTATCTTTTTCTCCAAATTCGATTAACGGATCATCAGATTCCACGACTGCTTGAGCGGCAAATCCACCAGCATCAATGATAACGTTATCTGCATAAATTCTAAGATCACTTTCCACATCATCCTCTAAGGTCCTGGGTATCGTTACTCCTATTCTATTGATATATACTCCTTGCCACAATTCTTCCGTTTCCTCCAGAATATGAACCTTATCCAATTCTATAGGAACTTCATCTGCATTTTCATAGCCGTATTCGTAAACAACCTCAGTTCTGGGCAATCCAGTTGATTGAATTGGGTCAGTAAAAAAACTATGGCTTTCTTGTTCACTATAATCAATAACCAAATCTGCTAATTCCCAAATGTATTCTTCAATTTTAGGGGTTTCACCTTCTTCCAAATCTTCGGTATCTCCTGTAATTACAAAGGGTTGTTGAAAATCAATTTCAGCATATATATCGAATCCAGTTTCTTCATCGGAATCAATATTTCTCACCATAAATTCAAAATCCAAGGTTACACGTTCTGCTTCATCTTCTGTAACTTCCCATGTGGTTTCATCAACTGGCTTAAGTAGTTCCCTAGAAAAAATTAATTGTGAAATCATTTGAGCTGAATCAAGACCATCACAGCTCACTGAAGCATAAGTACCTTCATATTTACTTTGATTGGGCCCCGGATTTGTACGTACAGTTGCTTTTTGCAATAGCATTTTTAACTTGGCTTCATCGCCTTCTTCTTCTCCGTCAATTATATCCATTCTAAAATCACCTAGTAAAGCCATTTCTCCTCCAATCAATCCACCTGAATTGGTAAATCTCAAAGAAGGTGTGCCAAAAAATAGTGGATCTTGTAATTTGGGTGATTCTATTTTCGCGAAAGCTTCTAGTTCCGCATAGGTTGGCTTGAGTTTCATTCCAGAAATCGCCACCGTAAGAATCATTTTAATTTTGTCCTCGCTATCACGTATTGTATCAGATCTACCTACGGGAAATTCTACCAAATTTTCGCCGGTAAATTGAAGAATAAAATTACCAATACTCTGTAACGTATCTATAACGTGTTTTGCTTTACATAAAAATATTAGTTCATCTTGCAATCCTTCATATGAGTCTTTGAAGTCATTTACATCGCAAGGCACATCATCGAGATTCATTCCAACGGATGTAAAAGGAGGAAATGCAAAAGGGTAGTTTTCTGGCACTTCATTTCTCCACAATTCCTGACTAATTTCATCAATTTTTGATTCAAATACAGAATGAATACTATTGTTTATTGTACGCTGAATTTGCTTGGGATCAAGACTTGGTATTTGTGGTAAATTTGATACTATTATTGGATTTAGGTTATTATTCTTTTCGGTAATATTTGCAAGAGAATCTTTTTTTAAAATTGGTTCAATGGTAACATTAGCGTTGGCCAAATATCCCACAAACAAAAAAAGAAAAAAAAATACATATGTATTGGTAAACCGACTTGGATTTGCACGGGTATTTCCTTTATTAATTGAACTAAATCTCATATGAATTTCAATTGTATATTCAATTGTATATATTCTATCAAGATAATTCAAATTTGGCTTGCTTTTATCTCAAATTATTGACGGTATAATGTGACGTGGTGAAATAGGTATATCAAATAGGGAATAGTGCTTTTCTAATGTGCATTTAATGCCTAAATTGGATATCTCTTTTCCTCTATAATTCTATTAAAATACACTTTGTTTAATTTTTCAATCAAGATTCCATTACTGTAAATAATGCTTTGGAGGAAATACGATGTTTTTCTTATCAATAAGATCTAGCAACGGAGTAACAAACAATGAAAATATTTCTTTCTTCTTCAATTTCTTGATATAATCCAACGCCTGTGAAACATCCATCCCGAACCCTGGAGTTACGTATAATGACAATCCGAGATCTTCAAAAAATAAACGTTCACCTATCTTTTTAGAATTCCAAATTAAATCGGCATTATCATAATTATCGCCAGATTTAATAGAATTATCAGACTTAATATTGTCACAATATGCAACGAGACGATTCTGTGCACATGCAATGGTCGGGATATTCAGTATTACACCAATGTGTGAAACCCAGCCCATTGAAAGAGGATGATCAAGTCCATAGCCCAAGGCCAATATTAATTGAGGTTTATTCTCTAATTTATCAATAGCAGCTTCGACGATTTTAACTTCCTCAAAAGAATGATAACCATAAGAGTATGAAGAAACTATTTTCTCTTCATGAATTAACTCCTCAACTATTTCCCAATTCTCTGTATCAATTACCAAAAACATCACTGTGAGAATCATTTTTGATTCATCGTAAAATATTGTGGCCGAAGTTATATTTTGAGTTTCTAGATCGAATGATTTGAATTCTAAACCCTCAAGAAGGAGTTTTTGATTCCAAAAGTTTGATATAAATTTGGTTTCATTATTATAATATCCCTTAGTCATATTTTTGTTTCGATAAAATGACCACACTGCCAATCTAGCAGCTCTATAGTCATCATAATCAAACATGGTTTTTAGAAAATCCGGAAGCATTTCATAGTCACCATCTAAATCTGGATCAGCCTCAATAATACCTATAATCCTTTGTGAAATTATTTCAATTTTTGATTTATCATTAATAGTTTTAAGTACTTCCGAGAAATTTATTGGCTCAAGTTCTTGCTTCAAAACACCATTTTTAACAGAATAGTATTCTGTTAAATACCCCATGTCATAGATCCTAATGTATTGGATGTTTCCATTCAGAATTTCAAAATAATAACCGTGCTTTATACCGTAATGTAAATTAAATATCGCAGTTGTTTCTTCATTATTATTGAATGAAAAAGCATTCCCCATTTGATAGCCATTGACAAAAAATGATCTTGAGTATTTGTCGATTAAGTGACCGCTAAAAGCATTTCCCTCAAAAAGATATTTTGATATTTCTAAATTGCCCGTTGGTTTTGTCAATTCTAGCGGCTTTGAAGGTATGTGTGTTTTTTCTATACTCATCAATTAGCCCCCAACGTTGTAATATAATTATTGGTCAAATAAAAGCAATGAATACACCTGCAAAAAACAGAACCTCTATTCAGTCCATTGCTAAGGTTTTGAACTATAACCTTTGAATCATTTGGTGTTTGACCGTGTTGTTTATACATTTCATTCATGACTATAAATTCTGCGTGTGAACCTGCTTTTCCTGCGTAAAACAATTTACTCGTCGCAGACGCTGGTAAATTAAGAAGAGTTTTATATAATCTTCCATTTTCCACTTTAAAATCTTCGCGAATCATATTTAAATATCTTATAGATGGCAGAAATTCCGAGCTACAACCTGTATGCGGAAAACCACCTGAACTTGTCCCAGGAATTCCACTCAAAAACGAAGTGTACTCAGGCTTCTCACCATGTTGATTATCTCCTGCAGGTTTAATATTTCCTGCTTTATAAATATCAGATTCCACCAATCCACTTCCATTTTCGAAGTATCCATAAGCGATAGCTGCTTGGGAAATATTGGCAGGTGGAGGCGGACCTAGATAATCCGACATTGCTGTAGCCAAAATCTTTTCATTGGATACAGGTAGCGACAAAGCATAATCCGATACCGTTTGAGAACAACATGCTCCTACTCCTCCATTTGCAACAGAGACATAATTGGGATAAGCTAAATCTTTATAATAACTTCTGTTTTCGACCCAGTGGGATAAAATTAAGGCCTCATCATTCATCTGACCTAGAGACCAATCAGAGCCTTCGTAAAAGTCATACAAGAGATCTGATTTAGTTTCATCGTTGTAATTTTCGAAAGTTGTCATGAGTGTAGAGGTATTGATTCCATCACTAGTATTTGCTTCGAGATCATTTAGTCTAGCCCAAAAATTTAAAGCTTTAAAATTGCTGCTAAGAGAGCTTCCTATAATATTAAAGTCAACCCAATCATCTATTAGATCAACTGTAATTTCGTTGATATGACTGGCCAATTTATCAGAACTATTTGGTATGACACTTCCGTTACAAAGATCTTGTAAAAAACCGTGCGCTATCCCCGTTGGACCACCGGTAAAAGTTAATGGATCGTCTAAGATTTTATTCACTATATCCAATATTTGTACCGTATTTAATGACGAATTACATAACCGTTCACATCCTATGTGTGAGAAATTAGTAGAACCAGTAAACTCACAAAGTTGGATAAATTTATCCCTTACAATAGGCTCATATATAGCTGGATTGTTGGTGAAGTCATTCCTCGAATTACATACATCGCATTCTGGATTTTCCTCTCCATCTTCATCTGCCGGTTCTTCAGACAGTCTTATTTCTTTTTCTAAGGCATCGTTTGCATTTTCATAAACAACCACGTGAGCCATTTTGGTCGAAGCTCTGATCACGTTTTGAAATTGGAAATTTATTTCAATAGGATTCGAACATGAACTAGGCAATTGATCAACTGATTTTACAAATGTTTTTCCAGATTTAACGTAAGACGCTGGTGCAGTTGCGTGTACCAAGTCCGCGGCAATATCATCTAGTTGTCCAATTGGCATAGTGGCCAAATCAGCAAATTCATCGGAATGGAATATAGCTTTTTGAGTCATTTGATTGCCATCAATAATTGTCTCGATTCTTGGAAGTACATTTGATAGCTGAGCGGGTAAACTGGCGGGTATTGCTGCATTGAAAGCAACTATAAAAGCCAAGGTCTTCCCTGCTGAAAAATTAGGCGCATAATTCGCAATTCCAAGTTTTTGATACTTTCCATATAAAGCTGTCCAATCAGATGAATTTTTAATTTTTGTTATTGCTGTTTCTAATTTTTGAATGGCATCTTGACTTGCCTGAAGCATCTTCGATTCTATCAAATGATACTTTAATATTACAACAGCATCATTTAACCCTCTTCTAATAGGCGCTGACGAACTATTTGCCCATTTAATTAAAGTTGAATAATTTGAATTAACGATATTCTGAGCAAAATTTAAAATCTGTTGCCTGCTTGGTAATGCTGCATTAAAAGTATTTGCAGGACCGACAATTGCATTACGTAATACATTTCTTGGAATGTTTCCAACCCCACCAGCAGAACTCGAATGATTTTTTATGACACCTGGGTCAAGTCCTCTCGTTGTAATTTCTAGAATTCCAGTTAATAGAGCTATTGTTGCTGCCAACTGAGCTTCTTCTGCAAGCTCAGGATCATCGGACATGGCGATTGAAGCCATATTCGCGCCGCTACTTATTAGACTAGCCACCATCGTAACTTTTCTCCACATTGTCATTGCTCCAGCTGGATTACCAGAAATAGTAGAAGCAATACTTAAAATGTCCAATACAATAGAAATAGTCTGGTTCCTCATTTGGGCATCACCTTCATATTTCATATAAGCACCTAAAATACCAGGCGCTAAGTTTCTTTCGCCATTGCTTCCATTTAGCCCTTGAGCTGAAGTTAAATTAGAATTATTTAGAATACCGATAAGATCAAAAGGCCTGGCTTCAAATGGATCACCCGAATCAATTAGCCAACCTGAATCTGTCCACTCTTCTTGCCATAATGTAAATTCTTCAGAAATATTAGACCAAGAACAACCTATGTCATGAACGACATAGTCATTGCCATGATCATATTCAAAAGGCAGTTCTTGACCCAAATACTCTATCAATTCAAAAGGAGCCTCACATACTTCTTCATAAACATCCAAATAAAAATTAACCGACTGACTAAATGGATTTTGGTATTCAAAAGTCAAATTTCTTTGATCGAAATTATCCAAAAACATCTGCATCCTATCTTCTAATAAGCTAGTTGTTCCTGTCCCATTTTTTGTATAAAGTGTTGCCAATAATATCATTAGATCTCTTCTATGAGTAGAAGAAAAGAACTGAAATGGTGCTGGGTTGTCTATTCCAAAAAACAACTGATAAGATAATATATGATCGTTTTCATTGTACCTATTCGGAAGTTCTAATTTTGTGAGAAATTCTTTGGCCTCAAAATCCTGAACGGCCTCAAATATTCTCAAGACAGCACCTTCTCCATCCCAAACAGGTTGATCCGATTCTTCCACAAGCCATTCGTTAAGAATTTTACTCAATATGCAAATTTTGACTTCAGCACTTAATTCTTGTAATGTATGAGGAGTTGCTAAATTGATATGTTCAATTAATTGATAGACATTATGGTCATTGGAATTCCAAGTGAAATTAATGTAATGATTTTCTATAGAAATTTGATTATCTCCTACCGGACCGTGACATGTCAATGAATTTAAATGTTCATCTGTTTGGGCACTTCGTTCTAATATTTCAGAATCTAAATACCTATAGAACTCTATAAGACCAAGTCTTTTATCAGTAATATCAACTGCCCCATTTGCTGGTTCGCAATTTGCATTCGGATTATTAATGACATTGTTACTTTGGCATTGGCAATATTCAGGTTTTATTGTACGATCAAATGATTTTATTATCATTTCCCCGGGTAACCTTTCCATTTGGCCACATGACCAATCTGTATATAATCTATAGTGGGATTGTTTCCCAAATTCAAAAGGGAAAGCCATTGCAATAGCAGCAATTTTAGTCCTGATGAAATGTGTATTATCGTATAAGTGAGAGTATTCCGTAACATTTGGCCCTTCATTTGGTTTAAAGGCATAGTCCAACCATTTTTGGTCGTAATCTAAATTTGAAAATAATGGCTCCCTATATTCAAGGTTCGAATAGGGATATTCTCTACTATCTAATCCTTCTCCAGAATGGAAGCTCAAATTTTGCCAATCAACGACATCTTCGATAGCGCCAGGAACCTCGAACTTACTAAGATCAGTTGAATTAATTTTTTTCAATTCATATTTATCCTTGAAATAGTAGAAAAAATTGGCTGCATTTCTATCTGTCGATAGATTATTGGGATTATTTATTTCTTCATCATCCGAGACTTGTACAACCATTTGGTCCTGATATTTGTCGTTTCCATTAGGCGCATAATCGTCGGAATGATAACCATCAAAAATAATTTGGTCTCCACTTTCAGAAAAAGCAGCAGTATACTCATTATTTGCTAATTTGAAAGAATAGAGAACACCAGTGGTAAACTGCATGAATAATTTCTTGCGAAATTCTTCCGGATGATTACTAAATGCGTCAAAACTAATTAAAGTACTTACATTTTTTACCAATCTTGGTAAGGTAATATATTGTCTTGATGGTGTAATAAATGTATAGGTGCCATCTTCATTAGGTCCAATCCCATTGTTTTTAAAATAAATGTTACCAGGAGAATCAACATGTGTAGCGTCGCAATCATAGATAACGGGATAGGAGTTTCCGGGTGTAAATCCATCAATATTTAAAGATTGTAATTTAGGCTGCGGTGAATCTCCATTATAAATTTCTGCAGTTGAAGAACCAACATGATTTTGAATCCAAGAGTTTGCAAGATCAGGCAATTCATCCTGGTTATCTGAATCTAAAAAAGTTGTTATGACATTAATTGGATCCGGTAAACCATCCCATACAATATACATCCATTGTGCTGGTTGAACTTGCCCAGTACTTGAACTATTATTCAAAGTAGCATAGCCTTTAAAAAGATGATCTTCTGTAAACCATGGGAGATATTCTTTACTGTCCAATTCAAATCCCGACAGACACCCAAGCGGTAAATCTGTATTATTACACATATTAATATAAGGCTGAGCATCGTTTGGCAACCTAAATAACATTCCTGATGGAGTAAAATAAGTTCCAGATGTTGCTTCTAGCTTCCACGAACCAATAGGATCAATTACTGTATAATAATTAGTCGCATCGGTTTCTTCGCAATTGAAGGATTCAAAATCTTCTGTTATGAGGTTAAGGACGAAATCATCGTTATCTTCAGCCTCTTCAACAATGTCATATTGAATGTTATTCTGCGTAGCATCATCGTTGATGAATATAACTTTAGCAGTACAGTTGACATTATGAAAATCTCTGAGATATCCGTAATGTGTCAACCCGTCCGTAGCATCATCGCTGGAGATATATCCTTTGAAATAGAGATCATCGCCAACTCCGTAAAAATCAGCATAATATAAGGTTCCGTTCTTTTCATAAGAAGCCAATGATCCTGCTTGAATATCAAGAACTCGATTATAATTATGTCCGTAATCGTATTTTTTAATAGTTGTAAATTGTTGAGATCCGATAGATATTACTGAAGAACTGAGGAAGGAAATAGGTTTTTCATTATTCTTTAAGCGTATTTTAGTCCCTTGAGGTGCGATAAAAGATAAACATTCGATTTCATTTCCCGCTTCTACAGCATCAAAATATGAAAGAACCTCGACTGGAATGCAATCAGTAGTTGTATATTGAGCTGAAGCACCAGCATCTTCAAAATCATCAAACAATGCCCAAGCAGCCTCTGGATCATGAATCAAATCCCATTGATATTTACACAAATGAGTGCCAACCTCGGAAGATCCACTCTGATCATAATCCATCAAATTGCTAGTTTGGTATTTACTTTCGTCTCCAAACTTATCCCAGGTATGTCTTAAGACAAACGCTCCGTGTCCCAGTTCATGAGCTATGGTCTTGACATATTTTTCTTCAGAATTGTTTGAAGAAGCGTAGATAAATCCACTATTTCTATCTCTTGGCATAAAACCAAGTTTATTTGGATTGGAGCATTCTTGAACAATAAACATGTAGTACTTACTATTATCAAAATTTCCAAATTCAGATTTTATATCATTCATTTGTCCAGTGTAGGCAGACAGAAAATCCCTACCTTCTTCTTCATTAATCAAGTTAAGAGAAGCATCTACTTCAAGGTTAAGGGCGTAACTGACATCAAAATCTACCACTGCATCTTTATAAATAGAATTTAGCGCGTCCTCTAAGCCCTGTTCGTCTCCAACAAAATAAGGAACGGTAGAAACTGATCCGACAGGAACGACTACTAAGTCAATAGTTTTAGAATTATAACTAATCATATTGAATTTTCCAGCATAATGTACATGATCTCCATTTTCAAGATCTGTATCTGGATGCACAGCATATATTTGACTTAGATCTCCATGAGAACCTCCTGGGCTAACTGGAATACTCGCTTTAAGATTACCAGACTCCATATCAAAATTAACGGTATTGTCAGGTGGTGCCGCGGCATATTCAAACCTAAGATCTGAACTTAATGTTGTATTGTCTTTTTTCTTTGCTTTAACCAAACGATTAGGATTTGCAGCTTCTCCAACCTTCATAGAAACCCATGGAATATAGTAATCCTCTTGTGCCACTGTTATTTTTTGATAAGCATCAGCAGTCCATTCATTTAGATTAGTGTCAAAACCAAACGGATAATCATCTTCACATTCAAAAACAATCTGGTAATCCGCGTTATACAAAGTGTCAAGTTCATTAACCAAAGAATCCATGGCCACCGTCAGCATATCTTTGCATTCATCTAGATTTGTAATAACATCTAAACTTAAAAAGCAATCTATTGCATCTTGTAGAAGTTCTACACCAGAATCAATTCCATCATCTGGATCATTAGGCAAGTAAGGGTACTCTGTAGTAATAGGACCTGTTCCATCAAACAAATTCCAACCTCCAGTAAAATAATCATTTATCTTATCTGTATCATTAAAAACATCACTCAAATGATTTAACACTTCTATGGCTGTATCTATTCCTTGCTCGACTAAATCTAAAACATTTAGCACTTGTTCAATAATCGCAGCTATATTATCAGGTAATATATCCAAACCAAAACCAGTTACTTT
This sequence comes from Caprella mutica, assembly GCA_947561585.1. Lineage (NCBI taxonomy): Eukaryota > Metazoa > Arthropoda > Malacostraca > Amphipoda > Caprellidae > Caprella > Caprella mutica. The sequence continues at coordinate 25,988 of CANNZV010004461.1, read as the reverse complement.
CATTTCACCAGCATACATCTCGCAATACTGATTGACCATTAGGTTAGTAAAAACAACATTCATTTGAATATCACTTACCAAAGGCAAACCAGATTCATTAAAAAGTTTTACAAAACCCTTACCACTTGTCCCATTCAATTCAGATATCTCAATAATAAAATCTCCAGCATAGACATTTGACCCTACAGTTAAAGTTTCTGACAAAGCTGTGGTACTAATGGTAAGTTCTAAATATTCTCCACAATCCAGTTTTTCTTTTGGCAGCAACTCACCGCAAACTATATCATTTTCACAAAGTGGATCAGGATTATCCGGACATTCGTCTTCAGCATCGCAAATGCCATCTCCATCGTAATCTGCAAAGGTTCCTTGGCAAACGCATTCATCATCTATCATGACATATTGATCATTTGATGTACATATATCGCCGTCGTCACAATTATCTCCTTCATTAATTGGTGTCCCTATACAAGCACATTGTTCAGCTGTGTATAAATCATTTATTGTGCAACTATTAAGATCATCGCAACTGGTCCCAATCAACAGATCATCGAAATCTGGGCATACATCTTCTTCATCACAAACCCCATCACCATCCATATCATTTATTTCTCCAATACAATCACATTGATCACCATTAACAACTATCACATCGTTAAATGTGCACTCATTTCCATCATCACAGTCATCTCCATCAGATACTGGATCTCCTTGACATCCACAAATCCCTGGATCATAAACATCAAATAAAGTACAGCTATTTCCATCATCACAATCTGTCCAGAAAAGGTCATTGTTTAGTTCTGGACATTCGTCTTCATCATCACAGATCCCATCACCATCTGAATCAAGATTTGGGTCACAGGAATCACAAATCCATTCGCCTCCTACACAATTGCAATCTGCATCATAAACAGTTCCTATCCTACATGGATCTCCATCATCACAATCATCACCTTCCGTACATGTTTTGCAGGTATTGACACCAACACAATTACAATTTTCATCAAATGTATCGCTAACGGTACAAATATCATCATCATCGCAAGGATCACCCACTATGCAATCTTCAGATCCACGACCTTCACAGTCATTGGGAATGCCATCTCCATCATCATCCTCTAGATCATCAAACCCTGGACAAACATCATTTGCATCACAAACGGTATCATTATCTTCATCTTGAAAATTACCAACACAATTGCAACTAAAATCCCATTGATCTTTGGTCGTACATTCATCACCATCATCACAGGTCGCTCCTACTATGCAATCCTCTTCGAGAATAAAATATTCATGTTTACTGTATCCATAATTTTCGAATATGGTCCGAACTGGTCCGATTTCTTGTGCTTGCACTCGAACCAAATAGGAAACATCTTTGTATAAAATTGGATCAGATAGCGTATATAAATAATTGGTATTTCTAGTTCTAACTGAAGTAACAGGAGAAGTATATTGCAAAATTTGATCTGCACTTAATCCAGGAAGTACTTCAAAAATTTGTAATTCGTATTGAAGATTACTGGCAACATAATTATGTCTCCATTGAAAATTATAAAATTGAGATGCCAGAAAATCATTTGATCCTATCATTTTGAGAATGACAGGTGCTTCAATTAATTGAACGATACGTTGACTACATGCATTTTGAGACACTGGAAGTTCTGATCTATTTAGATCATGAACAGTAAAACAAATAGAATAAAACGCCTCTGGAAGTCGACCTTCTTTTAAAAATGTTTCTTTGCTTATTCCTGAAAAATCTAAATTGTCTGGATTAAAATATTCTGACAATTCATTTCCCAGTAAATTTCTAGGAACTCCATGTTGCAATCTTATAGGTCTAAAAAATGAAGTAGCATCATCCCTTGTTCGAATGTTTATCCCTCCACCAGAAATATTGAGTTTTAATACAATATCATACTGATTGATTTCCGCATCATTGAGTATCAAATTAAGCATCATCTTGCTTGGATTAACTGAGATGTAATCTTCCAAGTATGGTAGAGTTGGATCAGTAATGATAAGATTAGAAGTAACCGGATATGACTGAGAAGAAATATTTATTGGATTCCATAGAAATACAAAGCACATTACAGCACATGTGAAATAATTCACACAACTCAATCCTCTAATGTATTGCGCTTTCTTCAACTGTTTTGTATAGCTTGTTATTACTCCCAATTTAGGGATCAATTTTGATAGGAATTTCCGTATTATTGGAACAAGTAATAATTCCTTGTGAAACTGTAGAATGAGATAGGGAACAAAATCGAGTATCCCATATATAACGACCAAAAAAGCCAAAACTTTAGAGTTTATTCCATATCTAAATTATTTTGAAAGAAGGCCATTATCAGGTTTTGAATGCCCTATTTCCCCTTTGTAAGTTTTACTTTTCTGGTTTCTGATTTGCCAGAACTACCGTCCTTTTTGAGAAAGGCAATAAGATAATAATTGTAAGAGTTATCTAAGGAAACATTATTGTTTTCAAAACTATAACTGCTAAATCCAGCATAGTTTTCATCATACAGATTGGTCAATTACTCTTTATTGGGATACGAAATGTCGAAATATTTGTTTCGTTTTTTCCTTTATATACAACCAAACGGTTTATAATTGATCTTCAATTTAAAGCTTAGATCTATCTACTTCCAAAAGCTCAGTGTACTTTGTGTACTGATTATTTTTAAGTTGAGCTTTCAAGTAATAAAAATCACCCAATTGATTTCTATTTTCAGTTAAAGACTTTTTACCGGCATCAATGATTTTGTAAAGCGTTATTTTTTCTTGACTGGGTCCCTTATATATTTCTATTTTGTCAACATCCATAGGTTTATCTAAATCCCATGAAATCTTTACTTTATCTTTCTTCTCATCTATGGCAGTAAATTTGACATTTCTTATGGGTTGTCTTACTTTGATCTCATTCGTTTCAACAATAAAAGGTTGTGTAGGTTTAGATTTTAGATCAGCATCATCCGTAGCTATAACGGTATAAATGTATCGATTATCGGCTTCAAAATCAGTGTCTAAATATTGATTTATGGTATCCGGAAATTCATAGCGCGCTATCAACTTCCAACTATCTTCCTTGTCCAAATTTCTTTTAAATAAACTGTGATAAACGACATCCTTACTTGAGCTATTTCCCCAATTTACTATTATCGTATCATTCTTAAAAAATGATCTTTTCATTACAGCAGAAACCGGAGGTATTTTATCGGGTTTATGCAATTGAATCACATCCGTAAATTTAGATCTATTGTTTCTTCGATCTACAGAGTGTACTTTGTAATAAACATATTCATTTAGCATAGTTATATCTGCAGTATCAATGATAAAATTTTGTTCTTGAGGTGTTCCATTTAATAACGAAAACTCATGTTCAATAAAATCTGATTTAAATATTTTATATCCCCAAAAATCTCTGGCTTTTACCTTATCCCAGCCCAAGTAGACTACTCCATTCGAATCTATTCTAGCATTAAAATTCGTGGGTACTGGAGGTGGGATAGTATCTTGCCCCATAACAAAAACGGGAACACTCATAATATCTTCTCCATCGATAGGCTTAATTTTGACTCGATAATAATTTTGTGTAGAATCCATTTTAATTTTAATTTCTCTTGTTTGAGGAATCAAATTTTCCACCACTGTTTTATACTCCCCTTTCAAACTGTCAGCTCGTACTATCTCAAAAGATTCTATAAGGTGCAAATATTGGTCAAATACTTCCCAAACAATATGAGCCTTATTATCAGCAGTTTGCGTTGCTAACTCTATAATAGGCGACATATTTATTTTATCAAACCCATAACCCCTAAGCTTGGTGAAGTTTATACTTTTATCACCAAAATAATCCATTCCACTAAGCTTAAACCAATAGTCTTGGTAATTTTTCGGTATCGTATCTTTGTGTTTGAAATACCCAAAACTTTCAAAAGATGTAATCGTATCCATTAAGTTTACAAAGGGTAAATCTTCCAAAAGATGATAATTACCATCCTCTATTGATCGCTCTAAATAATAGCCATAAAACTCTTTTCTATATTCTTTTGTTCTCCAGGTTAGTTCCACTCTTTTATCTCCAAAAACTCCGTCTATTTGAGGAACTTTAGGTAATTTATAATCAGCAGTGCTGACCTTTATCTTAAGTGCATTTTCTTCATCGGATATTTGATAAATTTTGAAAATATAGTTTTCCCCTTTCTTAAAATCAGTTTGGTAACCTAGTCCAGCCATTTTGGAAATTTCAAAATCATATGTGCAAACATAAGCTAGCAAGCCTAATCTAAAGGAATCAATAGATTCTGGCGATGAATCTCCATCTATTAACTCTAAAAAAGGCATGGTTTCTGGGTCAGTATAATCCGCATATAATAGTTGCTCTGCCCCATCATAAAATCTTTGCAAGAGCGAATCATTTACCACAGTGTTTGTCCAAATATTTTGTTTTGCAGCTTTGATGTTTTTTGACTCTATCAGCGTAGGAATTTCTCCAACATCTAAATATTTCTCAACAATAAAACCATGCGTAAAGTTAGTATTCCATGCGTCTAAAGTTTTAGGTTCCCATCTAATTTTTATGAGACCTTTATCTAATTTATAGGTAACAAAATCTGGCACGATAAACTGTGCGTGTCCTAAATTATATATTAACAGTATTATATGAATTGCTATTATTTTCCTTATCACAGCATTAAATTTTTAAGGGACCACATTCGGCAATAAACAAGGTTGTCCACATTGATCACCAATCGTAAGTCCAAATTTTAATTTCTTTATAAATATCACAACAACTTTTCCTGTAAAATAAGCCGGATTGGGAGCATCCAATTCAAAATATACACCAGCTCCAATATGCGGTATTGGTATACAAGTTACATGACCGCTTTTTATTTCTACATACACACCCAATCGTCCCGTTAGTCGCCAACCTTTTAGGCCTTGCCCGCCTTCATCTGGTGTTGCATCGCCATTTGCACAAACTGCATCTTCAGGATAAAGTAACAAAGCCACATCTGCTGAAAATCCACCTCTTACATTAACTTTATATCCACCAACACATCCTAAAAATGTACTTTTACTTTCCTCTAATGTGACCTTAGCGCTAACGCCAAATGCTATCCCTGTACCCGATGCGGGACCTCTTCCTCCACAATGCATAACTTCTCCTCTGTTAGAAGCAGGTAGATCAAAGAATTCAGCCAAATCTTCATCCGGTGGTGGTGGTCCAGGTATACCATTTCCTAATAAAAAGTAAGCTTGGGCTTCTACATAGATATCTTCTGTATACTGCACTGCTACACTTACAGGATCTAAAGGAATTTGTTCTTCCGCTGGGCTAAAGAAATCTGGGACTGTTAATGACCCATCATAATACCCTCCTATAAATAAATGCCAGTTCCCATTTCCTAATAGTAAATCTAATGTCCCTGATCCTTTAAGTTTTGCTTTAGAGTAATTTATCGTCACCTTAGCATATCCATGAAATAACCACCCTGCCTCAAAGTTCATGTTAATTCCAATATTAGCACGCATTTCATTTTGTGCTTGTTTTGCTTTGTTTTTGTCTTCTTCTTTTACTTGTGAGTCGCTTTTAGCAAGATCAGGTATTCTTTCTTTTGGCGAAGGTTTTTCGGTAGGACCGCCAC
>CANNZV010004461.1:0-19277 GCA_947561585.1 Caprella mutica | reverse complement strand
GTCTTCTTCCAAACTAACTTGGAAAAAATAACCATTATTTTTATCATAACTTCCAAAGTAACCAAGATCAGTTCCATCATCTGTAATAGGAACTACAATACCTCCTCCAAATCCAAATCCAGTTAATTCACTTGTTGTAAAAGTGATGCCTACATGATTTAATGACCAAGACCATTTGCCATCCATCAAGGTTCCATTAATCAATGGAGCTTGTCCTTCAATATAAAAATATCCACTTACACCATGTTTGTCTACCAAGAGATCGTTAGCTCCTAATTTGAGTCTACATGTTTCCACAGTGGTCTCTTCGGTTCTTTTCGATTTAATTGATGGAAGGGAAATTTCTTCAGCATTTGGTCCTCCTTTCATAGAAGTCAAATCCTCAAAAGGGTCTCTTATTTGTAGAGCAATATCTTCACCAAAAGATTCTTGATAGCCATCTTTTTCAAACTCTTCATAGCCAAATCCACCACAATTCTTTTCAAAAGGAGAAGGCATTGTTATAACCAATGATTCTATATAAACTCCTCTCCATAAGGCTTCATTTCCTGGCGGAAGTAATCCTTCTTCTTCATAAACAGAAGGAAAATTTACATCTAAAGGATTTTGAAAATCACTCAAATCTAAATTTGCATTCCCAATAGCGATAGATACATCTTGGTAATCAGTCAAAACAAAGTTGGTGATTTCAAAATTTTGAATTAAAATATTATTCCAATCTTGAACATTGATTTGAAACCCACCTTTTACTCTAGTTCCATTATTAAGCACTACTCCAAATTCATCAGTAGGAAGCATCCAATCTTTACTAAAATGTATTTCTGCTCCAATACCAAAATCTTCAACACCTTCACAACTAATTTTTATTGAGGTTCCAAAATGATATGGCTGATCGGGATTATCAGGATTTTCTACTCTTTCATGTTTTTTAAGAACAATTGCCGTTTTTTTACCATTGCCAAATTCAAAAGCCATGTCTTCGATTAAACCCAATCTAGCATCTCCGATTATACCGCCTTCTTTTGTGAATTTTATGGGATCATCAGGAACGGTTCCAAAGTAGAGTGTGAGTGGTTTCCCATCACTGGATGCTTGTGGAATTTCCATGCCAACATATACATCTAGCTCGGCATGACTAGGCATTAATTTAAGCGAATTGAAAACTATATTTACATCAATGTTTCCAAATTTCTTTTGTAGAATCAAAGGAAAACTAACCAAATCCGATCCATCAAATTGAGTAATAAAATTGCCAAGATCAATTGCTTTTTGAATAACACCTCTTGCAGCCCGCACTTTTTCACTATAATCACCATTTCCTATTTCCTCTAAAAGATCATCCATTAAATCATTGGGTGGAGCTGGAGCTGTAGCTAACAACTCTACAATTTCATCTTCAAGTTCTGGGAAATAATATTCTTGTTGAAACGGGCTGATATCTTCTTTAGGTTGTTCGAAAGAGAAAGTTGCTATGCCATTTCTGTCTAAAGAATTAACTGTAAGTTTTTGAATTTGATTTATGGTGGTTGTTTGATCTATGGGTGTTACAATCTTATTTCCATATACAAAAGATAGATGCATCAATAACATTAAAATCAAACAATTTCTTCTTAAATATTTTGACTCTTTTTGTATTTTATTGAAATAGATATTACGCATTATTGATCGTTTTTCTTTGGAAAATTAATCCATCTTTTGACAATTGGTTGTCGTCTAGTTTTGTGTATATTTCTTTATAATCCACTCCTTTAACTTGATCTATAAATTCCATTTTCTCTTCAAACCATTGATACCTTCCTATAGATTCGAACTCATAAGTCTTTTTAAATCCATTTCGTTTATAGTCTTCAAATATTTTATGAATACTGCGGTAATCAACTGTACTAGATTCGGAGATTGTTTTAATTAGTATCTGTGATTCGAAAAAATGTAGAAAAATCTTGTTTCTTCGTTCTATAGAATTACCAGCAACAAAATCCTGAAATATATTCCATTCTGATTCGTAGTAATAAATTCCTTGAACTTGAACCTTCTCAAGACTGGTAATTTTCTTGGGATCTTTAATTGATTCTTTTTCTAATTCAATTGAATCCATTGACAATAAATTCTTAATCTGAGATTTAATCTTGTCTAATTCTAGTAAATTAAATTTTTCGTTGTATGTTTTTTTGAACGATGCTTTATCTAAAATAGAAATCCAGGCAATTCCCGAATCCCAAGAAAACCCTACCCCTAAAATATTCTTATCATTGGACCAATTAACTCCACCCAATCGGACTGCATTTGACCATTCTTTTAAATAAGAAAAACTTACTATTAGGTTATTAATTATATCTAGCTTATCAGAATGGTACCTATTCAACTGATCAAGTCGATTAACAAAAAGTTGATCTACTTCATCCTTAGTAATTTGCTTTTCTAAAAAATCAGTGTCTTGAAATTGATCTTTTATTTTAAACAAGTTTACATCAAATGATACTTCATATTGGTCTGATTCAAACTGAAATATTTCCTTTGAAAATATTTGAGAAATAAGGTGTTTTAGCTCAAATGGATCACCATAATTATTTATAAAATCAACCAATCGTTTAGAAAAAAGAGATTCGCTGGTTGTTTTAGCTTCTTTGCCTTCAAATGATATGTTATCTAAAATGCTCATTAAGGATATTTTATGTAGCAAGTTATATATTTACCAGTACTTGAATTATATACGGCTACAACATTTAGGTTGGCTCCTTTAAAAGAAACGACTGCCGTATTTGAAGAATTAACAGTTGCAAAAGCAGCAGCAGAAAATTCTTTCATCTCATCGATAGTTAAATCTTGAATATGCATTGTCGAAGTTCCAGAATTATTGGTTTTTTGCTGGAACGTATGAAGATTTGAATCATTCTTAATTTGATTTAACACTTGAGAAGGAGGGTCTGAACTTGTCGCTATCAAATTCCAACCATTTTGATTTGGTATCATAGTTGACGCATTTTCAACTTGATAAATTATTGTTCCATCTTCTGGCAATGTGATAACATTATTTACTTTTACCGCTTGAGTTCCGCTACTATTTACAAAACCTGTTGGTATAACTTCTCCAAGTTGTCCACAATTTGCATTTCCGAGATATGGTCCATGCAAACCCTTAAGTTCTTCAATACCTAAAGCACGAATACCATCTCCTGCATTGTACAATGTCCATCCATTGGCTAATTTTGATTTTATATCGGCAAATACATCAATCAATCCACCACGTACTGGAGATCCATCAAGCAATTCTGAAGCTGACAAATAATATCGCTGACCCATACCAGTTGGGGAAACCAACTTAATGGTAATTTCTCCATATATAAAATGCTTGACTCCATCTTTTGCAGAAATATTAGCTGGTAATAATGGTGCCTTCAAATTGTCTAAGTGTGTAAAAAATGCATAATATTTTCTATGGTTTTTCATTAAAGAAATACCATCAAATTTGGTCAAAAATGCCGCATCTATAGTAAGAATATTATCTTTCAAAGTTCCTGTTGAAGCAGTCAAACTTTCAAAAAATTCATCAACCTGAGAAAGACCGTTTACCTCACTTTTTACAGATCTTAAATGCAAGATGTCGCCATATGCAAATTTTGAAGATTGATATAAATATGAATAATTCACACTTCCAAAATCACTAGTTAAATCCGTGAAATTATCAAGTAAAGTTCCTGTAATAAGATTTGGATTATCTCCTGCTGCTGCATTTAAAGATTGAACTGTAGGCCAATTTGTTGCTCTTTCTGGTTTGGTTGAAATCGCAGATCTAAAACTGCTATTATTTTCTAAACTTGTTCTGAATGAGGTAAATGCATCATTTCCGGTAGTTCCGTCTGACCACTTTACCAATGCAGTTTTTAATGTATTTTGTTTGTCTGTTGATAAACCATTTAAAAAACTAACTATATCGTCTGCAGGGTCCGTAAAATGAGCTTCTGGGACCCATCCTTTACCTCTGAAAATAATCCAAAAATCCAACAAGTTAGGATTAGCGGTGATTGCCGCATTTCCTATTTGATCAATATGTTTTACAAATCCAACTGCTTGACCACCGCTGCCAGGAATAGATTCAAAGATATATCCACGTTTGCAGAGATCATGTACCTCCATTCCAAATCCTCTAAAATTATTACTTGAACTAGGAGGAAGTCCAAACAAAATATTATACATAAACTCTTCAGCTGTTGTTGGATTCCATCCACTCGGAGTCGATCCTCCAGAAAATATCCTACTGGCATCTAATGGATTCGATCCTGAAATAATATTTTCAGCAGCCACTACAGTTCTATTTACAAATTGACCATTAAAATTTGCATAAAAAACGGCCATTGGATTTGGAACACCTACAGGCCATTCTGCACTAGGAACATTTAAAATTCTAAATCCTTCAGCAGTTTCTCCCAATGTATATCCTGAGAATGTTCCATAATTGTTGACAACATGAGTAAATTCCGCATCTCCTGCGATTATAGATGTAACGGTTCCAGGAGAAGGTGCCAATTCTGTACCATCAGATAAAATTATTTTTGCGTTAGGTGATCCACTTGGGAATTGTCCATGTAATCTTCGAAGTCTAGTCATAACTTCCGGTAAACCATATTGCGTAACTTTAGCAATATTATCACTTCCTTGATAATAACCTAAAACGGTGTTATTTGAATGTTTTCCAAAGAATATAGTACCTGTAATGTCATCATATTTTATAACATAATCTCCATCAATCAAATGCCATTTTTCTGTAGCAACATTATCCCAAAAGCCTTGGACGTTTGTAGTAGATGGAGGAGAATGTAAATAACTCTGCACACTACTTGCATTGTTCCAGTTAACTGATACTTGGTTTGGTTTAGCATATACTGCTCCTGCACCCAAATTTGTAGGCGGATCAGGTGTAGTGAAATAATATCTGTGTCCTCCAATTGGTGGTGCAGGGTCCTCATATATTTTTACTCTTTGTTTGTGATAATTTAAGTTAGAACCATCTTCGATCACATATTTCAAATCATCATATTCGTGAACCAACGTATAGTTGCTATTTTGAGCCGTTGCGTCATCTATAAATGACCCAGGGAAAGGCTTAACGTAATAATTGTTTCCTTGCAATACTCCATTTGATAACGGAACTTGTACATTGTTCTTTATCATTACCGTTGTCTTGTCACCTCTATTTATACAAATGGAGTAATTTGGAAGTGAATTATCCAACACCAATTTATCTGCCATTGTTAAACCTTCATACTCCAATTTAACATGGGTTTGAAAATTAAGCCATTCAGGTGGTGAAACGTTTGCAGGACGTGCGGCATTGATTATTTCATCTCGTAAGCCTTTTATATGTTGTAAGAAAGCTGTCCTTTGTTCGGCAGTAGTACATAGTTTATAAGCTCCTTTTACTCCTTTCCAAAATAATTTGGCTCCATTGTAAACCAAACCTGCCAATGATTGGATCATTAATGGTAAATTAACCACACCTATTATCAGTCCTAATTTATTCCAAGTATCGTGAACTTTAAGGGATATTACATGGTCACCTGTTAATGAAAAATTGTAAGCATCTGGCCCAAAAGTAAAAAGATCAACAGTTGCATAAACCGCATCAACGCCTACTAATATTTGGACACCTACACTGGCACTACCACCAATTGTAAATGGAGCTGCTAAAATTGCTACTGCTCCGGCAAGTTTTCTAATTCCGAACCAAAAATTAATATTATCATACTTTCTAAATAACCAATCTGCCCAAACATAGGGCACCACATATCTACCTGCTTGCAAGGTTTTAGATTCAAAATCACAGGGGTCCGCTCTTGGACTATCATCAACTGCTTCAGGAATGGTAAAATTCATGTCTTCAGCCACAATTATTCCAACATAATCAAATGGACTTGCTTGTGTCCTCCAACCTGGATAAGGCGTAGGATTTGGTGCAAATTTTGAAGATAGCTCAATCTTTCCTTCTGGAATTAAATACGTAGAACCATGATCATAATTTTCATCCGTAATTAAATAGCCGTTTAAATTAATAAAATGATAAGCAGACTCCTCTCCATTAACTGACAACGAAACTCTTGGGCCATCATCGTTATAATAATGATCTGGATCAAACATTATTTCATTTGAAATTATGCTTGTCGCCGGTCGTTCCGTCAAAATCATTGTTGCCAATGATGAAGAAAAACTTCCCAATCCTCGTAATTCCATTTTTTCCGCAGCTCTAAAATATAATTCGAAACCATTGTCCTCAAATTCATTCAACATTCTAGGGTAATCCTCAGCTGGAGTTTTAGATACTAATAAATTAAAGATATCTTCATTTTCATCTGGAATAAGACCCAGATATGTCCAATCCTCCATGGTATGATAACTCAATTGATAAATTGCATTGATTCTATCATCTCTTTCTAATGAAGAAAAAATACAAGGTTCATCTTTCCATCTATAAAAAATATCTAAAATCTGTTGGAAATCTGTTGAAAATCGAATTGATTTTAATTCGGTATTTAAGTAATAATCAAATCTTCGGTAAACAGAACCATCCATCTCAGCCCATTTCTCCATTTCTTCCCATGCAAAAATTTCATCATCTAGTATTACAAAATCATCATCATTGTACATGTTCATATCATTATACACTTCTTCCAAATCTTCTCTCATTTGTTCTCTTGTCATGGATTCAAGATTACCACAAATACATGAATTAAAATATGCAGGATATCTGTTGATTTGATGTGCATGAACGAAAACCATAATAGTTAGATCGCTATTGCAATCTGCTTGTTGATGAAATTTATTAACAAACATTTTAGCTGTTTCACTATATCCCATTACAGCTTCAGCACTAACAGTCTCTACTTCTGTCGTTGATTTTCCCGATAAAAAGTTATAATCAATACTCGATCCATTACCATTATTCAATTCATTCAACTCATTAATATCATAATCCAATTGATCAGAACTTAGGAAGCCCATTTTAAAAAGTATACTAGCATCTTCTAGACATGGGATCCCAACAATCAAGTTCATATTTGTACCTGCCGAAACAGCTTCATCTTTAATTTGGACAGAAACAAAATCTAAAAACATTTCTGGGCTCGCATTGGTTTGATTACTATAACCATGAAAGGTATAAGAATCAGGACCGTCTTGGGCAAAAGTTGCAAGCCAAGTGTCAAGACCATCATTAAAAGATCTTAATGTTCCAAACGGAACTATTTCAAAACCTTCAAATAATTCAGTTCCATTTTCTATGTCGTATTCTTCATAATCTTCACCTGTCCAAAGCGTTACTGAAGTAGTGTTTTTTGGAATAGTGATTGGCTTTCCCGCTGGTGACAAGAATGTATATGTGCCGTCAATTTCAGTATTGGTATCGTGCGAATTACGCCATCTAGACAATTGGTTCATAAATTGAACAGCATGATATTCTCCCTCTTCATCACTATCCAACACCGTAATATTTAATGGTGGATTATGTACTAAATCCCATTGATATTTATGAAGAACTGTTCCACTACCATAATCCATAAGATTATTCGTGCTCCCTTGTTCAAGACTTGGGTAAGTTTCCCAGGTATGCTCTAATAAAAATGCTCCGTGCCCTATTTCATGTGCAATTGTTTTTGCATAATCATTTTCATCTGTCAACCCATCTGCAAAAATAAACCCATGATTTCTTTTCTTGGGCATATAACCCTTTCTTGTAGTTTCATCAGTATTAGATATTAAATAGATATAGTAATAGTCCGAATTATAATTAGGATTGTCCTTATAATGATTATAAACATCACGCATCTCTGAAGTGTAAACCGATAAAGGTCCGGTTGGCACATTATTCATAATTCCATCAAAAGGAAATCCAGAAAGTGGTGATTCAATAGCAAAATCAATATTTACTATTGCTTGACCATATATCTTATTTATTTTTTGAGCAAGACTAGCTGAAGTTATACCCGATGGCACTACGGCTCCATTGACTGGAATTAACCTAACTGTTATATCTTCTTGGTCGTAAGAAATAACTCTTACTTTCCCAGCAACTTTTAATTCATCTTCTCCACTTCCACCATTACCATGATTTTCAACTGCAAAGACATTGTAATAATCTTCATGATCTCCTCCCGATACCGTTACTACTTTTCCATTGCCATTTGGAGTCGTTGGAAATTCTGTATTATCAGATTTCCTAAAAGTTATGTTGCTTGGCATTGATTGTCCTTCTACATGAGCATGAAAACAATCTTGAGGATTATCTGCATCCTTATTACTTTTTATAGATTTCCAGGGTATGTAATAATCTTCTTCAGAGATAGTTAATTTAGTATAGTGTTCTATGTGCTCATCATGAATTTTATTATCAAATCCATAATCTGATGTAGCATTACATGTATGATCATCAAAGTTTACTTGCACATCTGAATTATGCAATTCAGCCAACGCGTTTTCAAGGGCTTCAACCGCTGGTCCCAATAAAGGCATGCAATTAAGTTGATAATATTCGTTTGGAGTCATTGCTGATTGCGCCTCGCTTTGAGCAACACAGTCCATTACTCCCTGAAATTGATTGTAAACCTCAGTAGGAAGAAAAGGAAATTCTGCTGTGAACGTTTCTAGATTATTAAAAATATCCCATCCGAGATCATAAAAATCTTGAAGCGTTTCCATTTCTGCCAATACATCTTCGATATGTGCCAATGCATCTTCCAATTCTTCTAAAGCATCATCAATTTCTTCTAAAGTACTTGTTATGTTATTAATAATATTGGCTAGTTCTTCAGATATTAATTGCAATCCTACTCCCGTAACGTTAATCTCCCCACTTACAAATACATACTCTCCATCAATCTCTTCGATGACAATATTCTCAAATAGTACATTTAACTTAACTTGGTTAAAATAAGGAACTACTATCGTTCCCGATCCGCTATATTGACCAGAGCCTGTAATAGAACCAATCTCTACATTAAAATCCCCTGCTATAAAAATATCTCCAGCTCCAATAACAACTATCGGCAATCCAGATCCCGGCTGTAAGGAGTTATCCAAACCACAATAAAATTCGTCTGGATCAAAGGCAACTTCTTCTTGTAATTCTAGCGGTGCAGAATCAAACTCTGAAGTACAGGTTGCCGTTATGTTTATTTCCCATATTTGATTCGAAGGAGCTTCATTAGGAACTTCTGTAATTGCCGGATCATTGTTAATTTTGATTGGCATTTGATCTGCGGTCATAGATTCCCATTCCGCTGGATTAGCAAGATCTTGTAGACGGTATTCTACTAAATAAATCTGATGTTCTAAATTTTCAACAAGCGTTATCTCAAAATCATTTCCATTCTTTAAGACTATTTCTTCAACTTCCGGAGTTGGGCATTCGCATTCATCAGGAATGCCATTGGCAGGAGATGTATCCTCGTTATCGTTTCCGCCTGGACATATATCCAGTTCATCACAGACACCATCATTATCTCCATCTTGAGCTAATGTTCCAATACATTCACAATCGGCAGTAATTTTGTCCAGATATGTGCAGGGATCAAAATCATCGCAAGCCATACCAACATAGCACTCCCAACCACCATAATCATCGCACCAATCATTGTCACAATGTGGATTTGAAATATTACCATTGCTATATGTACAACTCATTCCATTATCAAAACTCAATTGTGTTATATTTCCAATTGGAAAATCACATCCCATATCAAAGTAGATAAAAACCAATTGCGTAGCAGGATATCCTTGAGTCTCGGCCGAAATACCATCAAACGAACCCGTTATAGTATTTAAATTTCCATCTTCTGCATAAGTAACAGTTACCTCAGATGGAGCCGTATCAAAATCAAATACTTTTTCTTCCGGTGCAAAATATTTTACTGCAAATGTTCCAACTAGACATGTCAAATAAAATGGACAATCAAATGCCACTTGTTCTGCATCATGATCTGTATTGGTCAAAAACGATTCTTCGCACTTTTGATGCTCAGACAAGTCTATACTATAACTACCTACCCAACCATTAGGTGATTTATAATTGCCAGAATTAGGGATTGGGCCATACAACACTTCGGTTCGATTATCCATATGAGATATACCCATTATATGAAGTTCATCATATTGAAGCATTTCTAAATCTGTAGGCAAATTCCCACCAGCACTGGCCAATAAATTAACATCAATTGCTTCAGGAAGCTGGCTCATTTCGACACCTGTTTCTTCAAACCACAATACAATTCCTTCTGCAGAATTTGAAGCTAATTCAACATATCCAGGACAACCCAATTCATACCAAGGTGGATCACATCCATCTGGTATTAGATCGCCATCATAATCCAAACTATCAATAAAACCTTCACATACATCATAGAAATTACAAACCCCATCATCATCACTATCTATATAATCACCTTTGCATATACACATAGAATCGAGTTCTTGTGTATCTTCATTTGTGAAGTATAATAAGATAACCTTATCAAACATTGTGCAATCTTCGCCATCATCACAGTCATAACCCAAATTACCAGCTAAATCACCACAATTATCACATCCATCGGGGATGCCGTCTTCATCATCGTCTAATGTATCATCTTCCCATGGGCAAATATCATCTTCATCGCACACCCCATCATTGTCAGAATCAATAAATATTCCAACACAATTACAATTCTCATCTAACTCATCATACAAAGTACATAATGACCCATCACTACAAGGCGATCCAATACCACCTTCCACATCTGGGCAAGAATCACAACCATTCTGATCGCCATCTCCGTCGTTATCTCCATATGGATTGGGAATAGTAAGATCAGTAACGCATGGGTCATTGTCATCACAAATTCCATCTCCATCGCTATCATTTGATATTCCCTCACATTCACAGTTGCATGTAATGATATCTCCATCAGTACAATCATCACCATCGTCGCAGTGGAGCATAAACATATAACCTAGAATTTTGGGATCTAAATTACAACCATTAGTCTCACATTGATCAGGAACGCAATTTCCGTTAGGATCATATAAATCCAAATGACCTGGGCATATATCTAATGCATCAGAAATGCCATCGTTGTCACTATCATTTATTAAATCTTCTTGATCAAATGCATACATCCCTTCATCATAATCGAAATAATAAATTCCGGGTTCGGCTCCTTCTATACATGCTTCACCAATTGCTTCTTTTCTAAGACATTCACTTAACTCATATAAATCCACTTTTGTAGCAAGTGGACATTCACAATATAATTTTATCAAATCACAAGTGAGGTTGTCCATATTCTCCAAGCATTCCAAATCATCACAACCATCAGGTATTTCGTTGTTATTTGAATCATAATGATCTGGATATCCTTCACATTGATCTTCAAAATCGCAGACAAGATCACCATCTGAATCTTGAAATTCTCCTTCACAAATACAATTCTCGTTAAAGACATCATTTATTGTACAAGGATCATTGTCATCACATGGTTGACCACCTTCAACAGTGATGTTACAATTGTTTTCTTCAAATTGAAAATCGATTCCTGCATCTGTATTGTAATAGAATGTCATTGTTTCGAACTCAATGTTCGAATTTTCTATAATTAAAAATGGTCCGTTTTCTCCACAACTTCCATATCCACCATTACTGAGTGAAGCTATTGCTTCACTACCATTATTTAAGAACCAAGTATTTAAATCACTTACAAATAAATCAAATGGATTATATTCATCACAACTTCCATCTAATTCAAAACAATAAGAAAAATTAAATCCAGGGGTATTGTAATTTAAATATTGGTAATTACCATCTACATCGATAAATTGAATGTTATTCAATAATATAATATCTACCCCTTCAAGATAATCACTAAATAATTCTACACAGTAATCACAAATCTGTTCTCCATTTTGTCCTCCACATTCATCACAGCCATCTGGGATTTCATCTCCATCACTATCAAAAGTATCATTAAAGCCAGGGCAAATATCTTGTTCATCGCAAACCCCATCGTTATCGCTATCCTGAGTAAAAGTTCCTGAGCATATGCAATCTTCATTTATTGTGTCCTCAATAGTACATGGGTCAGAGTCATCACATTCAGTTCCAACTATACATGGCCATTCTGGATTGGATTCTCCAGTGTAAATACAACCATTTGTGCAATAGACAGTTACTCCATAATTGGCAAAAGGATTATCAATTGTAATTGAAGAAGTACCTTGTTCTCCATTGCTCCAAACATAATAGGCATCTGGGCATAGAATATTTGCACTCAATGTAAAATCATCTGCATATGTGCTTCTGCATCCATATTCTTCAAAGATCAATTCTTCATTTGAAACTAAATCCGTTGAATATTTAACCTTAGTAAATTCTAGATTAGAATTTTTTATTTCGAGTACTTTATACCTCCCATTGCAGTAGGGGCCAACAGGAATAATAATTAATTTTACATCTGAAGGAATAGAAATATTTGTGCCCCTCAGTTTAACAACACCATCATAACCATTTTGTGAAATCCAAATATTTAACTTTGCCACTAAGTCTTCAATATCTGAATCATCAGGTTCATCACAAGCATTGGATTGTTGAGGAAAACAATATGGGAAATTTACACCAGTTGAATTTGAGTCGAAAACAAATTCATTCCCGTTTTGATCAGTTATATAAATTTCTTCTAACAGAAAACTTTCTGTGCTATTTAGATTTGGCACATTCGTGTGAAAGCAATAATTACAATGCTCTTCAAAATTAAAAGAGGTTGTGAAATTAATACTTAAAGGACATGGATCTTGTGGCTCACAAGCATCAGGAATACTATTTTGGTTTACATCAATACGATCATCACTATCAGGACATTGATCTAAAGCATCGCACACACCATCTTTGTCGGAATCCTTAAATTCCTCCATTGAAACACAATTGCAATTTTCGTCTAAAAATTCATTGGTCGTACATGGATCACGGTCATTGCATTTTTTACCAAAAACACAATTTAGATTATCTTGGCATCCATCTGGAATACCGTTTTGATCATTATCTACCAAATCATCTTTTCCTGGGCATTGATCTAAAGCGTCACAAATTCCATCTTCATCACTATCTTTTTCGACTCCGCTAATACATTTGCATTCTTCGTTCCAATAATCACCTTCAGTACATTCATTGCCATCATTACATTCTCCACCAACTGTACAAGTGTTTAAAAGGATAAATTCTTTGTGTTCGCCAACACCACTATTTATAAAATTAGTTGGTGCTCTTCCATTTTCTAACACTCTTACCCTCGCTAAATACGTGACGCCTTTTTTGAGAAATGGATCGGACATGCCGTATTGATAAAAAGTCATCCTCGTTCTAATTACCGCAACTGGAGATGAATAATCAAATATTTGTGCAATTGACAATCCTTTTTCTTGTTCAAAAATCTCTAATTCGTATTCATAACCAAGTTGGCCAAAGTGTTGTACTTCCCATTGAAATGTATATTGTTGTGCCGTATTGTATTCATTGACACCAACTATTGTCTTCAAAATTGGAGTGGCAAATTCTTGTACAATCCTTTGACTACAAGAATTATTCGAAACTGGCAATTCTTGCCGATTAATATCATAAGCTTCTACACAAAAAGAATAAAATCCTTCTGGCAATTTACTCGTTTTTAAAAATTCATCTTTTGTAATTCCAGAAAAATCCAAATTATCGGGATCAAAGTATTGTGCTAAATCAGAGCCATTTAGAATTGATGGAACCCCAAACTGTAATCTAGTAGGAACCATAAAAGGTAAGATCTGATTCTTGGTTTGAATCCTTATACCACCTCCCGATATAGTTATTTTAAAAACAACATCATAGTTATTGAACTCTGCATCATTTAAAATGACATTTAATAAGAGTTTTTCAGGATTTTGTTTTACAAAGGATTCTAGATAAGGTAAGCTTGGAGCGTTAATTACTAAATTTGCTGTGACAGGGTAGCTTTGTCCAAAGCTTGATTTTGAAAAGAATAAAACTAAGATCAATTGTACTAATAGTTTAAATGATCCAAGCTTCCTTAGCCGTGTTTGTGCAAATTTTGTTAAAACCAATTTAATCAAATTAAGTATGATTTGAATTTACATTACTTAATTTCTTTATTTTTTGATTTTATTGGAATCCGTCTTTTAAGTATGTGAAAAATGATTTTGGGTTAGTGAGTCAAATTTATTTGACTTAAATTATAGACTTAAAACAATGAAATGTTCAGGATTTTGTCTTCCGAAAATTTAAAGTGCTCTGGTGGAATCTAATGATTATTGATACTTAAGCGCATCCCGATACAACTTGCGAAAGACTATATAGATTACCGAGATCGCCAATCCCGCGATGAATCCTAGTAAGAAATATTTGACCTTAGATTTTCTATTTCCTTTAAGCGGCAATATAGGTTCGTCTATCAGTTGAATATAGGGTGTTTTGTTTTTTAAACTAAAATCCGCGATTTCTAAATTTTTAATCGCTTCGACATACATGTTGTTGAGTTTCTGAACTTCACGCATAAGCTGAAGTTGTTTTAGGTTATCCTTATTTGCAAACATGGATCTATTGGAATCTTTAAAATTGGCAAGTTGTTGTTCCGCATATCCTAAAGCTCCATAAATAGAATCCGTTTTTACCTTGACAATATTATACGTTGCCTTTTGTTTTTCTATTGTTTTATTTACATAATAAGAACTCAATTTCTCAAACACCGTTTTGCAAATTGCGATGGATAATTCAGGATCAGAACTACTTGCTTTTAAACGCATCATTCCTGTCGATTCATTATAGGCGGTTTCGAAAATCCCTTGAGTTTCCTTATATCCCGCCAAAATATGATAGATTTTTTTAAAGGCTGATCTTTCTTTATGTGAAAAAATTGGAATAGAATCTTTCGTAAATAAAAATCCCTTGAGGCTTTCTGAAGCAGGTGTCTTTTTAAACCAGCCATCTTTCTCCCATACTCCCAATGAATCCCGATTGTTGATTATATGATTAGCCAAATAGTTCAAATTTCCATTAATTGTCAATTGTTCAAACATAGCTTCTTGTGAAATTCTTCTTGTCTTGGCAAGTTCAAGAATTTTTTCAAGATTGGATTCACCTCCTACTCCTGGCAATCCAAATTGACCCAACATACCTCCGAAAGCGAGATTTCCACCATCATCATCATTCAAACCAAAGCTTAATTCCGCCTCATATTTTTTATAAGAATTAAAACTTGTTGCCATAAATACAAGTCCTAGAATTAGAGCTGAAAAGAATATAGCAATCTTATATTTCCATAGTTCAGAACAAAACTCTTGAAATTTTAAAATTAGATCTCGAAGAGTTAATTCTTCTTCTTGAATATGACTTTGATTTGTCTCCACAATTTTAGCTATTAATAATCGATTCTAAAGTTAGCTAGATTTACTCGTAATCCACCTCCAATATATCTTGTTTCTATATTTCGAGTTGCGTCTTCTGAGTGATAATCTCTCCATAAGAGATTTAGATCTATATAATAATTATGAGCAAAACTATAACTAATATCTAGAGCAATACTTTTAATATCTGCTTTTAAACCATCTGTGACACCATAACCAAAGTCAGTCAATCTTGTTCCACTTGGCTCCAAAATATTTCCACCATTGTTTATTCCTAAATCATTTTCGCCTTTTTGAGCGAATATAAATCTTGATTCAAAAGACCATGTATTTCCAATATTGTAATTTATTTTCAATAAGCTTTCTATGAAATTTGATCCCAACGGATGCGCTAGTGCTTGACCATAATGGCTGTAATTTGCAACAGAAAAATCAGAATAACCATTTATGGTATCTCGATGACTATAGGTGAATGGCCGAACAACATTGTACTCTAATTGTGCATCCAAGTTATCTACCTTGAATACGTCAATGTATTTCAATCCTATTTGCACGCCGTACTTATTTGCCCACCAGCCATTTGCAGCGGTTAATTCCCCTAGCCTAAATTCATCTAAAACCAATTGGCCATATAAAGAAAAACGTTTTAGGAAATTCCATTTCGCATTAAATCCTATAATAACATTGTCTGGACTATTGAGTTGCAATTCTGCTGTTCGATACAATATTACAGGGTTTAAATATTGAAATTCAAAATGGTTCTCGCGAGAAAAAACAACCGATTCAAACAGCCCTATTTCAAAGTTGGGGTTAGGTTTAAATCCCAAATAATGATTTGCCATATACTTCTTGGAAAGCAAACTACTATTTTCAGTTCGCAATGCACTTAGACTTGCTAATTCAGCAAAAATACTTTGATAGTGAAACTTCCATACATTTATTTGAAGCTTTAGATAGAAATAATTATTTGAGTAATCACTTAATAATAGTGAATGATATCCATTGCCAATAAAATGAGAATCATATCCCAATTCCAAACCAATATTTTTCGAAATTGGAAATCCAAAATAAGCTTCAGAATTCAAAAAATCCCACCCGCTAATATTATCTATAACTCCACTTTGGTATTTTTTATAAAAGCCTTGTCCTGGAATCGATTCATTTTGTACAATAGAGTTTTCGATATAGTTGTTGTATCTAATTTGATTTTCTAATATGTTAGAATAGAAATATACTTTCTCATCAATCAATCCTCTTAACTCAAGCCCTCTCGTATTTTGAAATATTGGATTAGCACCATTTCTTTCAAAACCCAGTTTAAAGTTAATTATTGGATTTATAAATACTTGGAGTTCATCCGTTCGAATCTCTAAGAAATTAGCTCTTGATTTATACAGTTTGCTAAAAATTCCTTTGTTCTTTTTTTCTAAATATGAACTTGCAGTATTAGATGAGTATTCTAAATTGTCATTATAAATATATGTTAGACGTTTTAGGTCTGAATTGATAAGATTGATGTCTTGTGAAGACTGTACTAAAAATTTGACTGTCGGTTTTCTTTGATAGTGTTTTACACTTGTGTGAAAATTAAGCTTGTTACATGACTTAATATCAATACGATCTAATGTTTGAAAAATTGGATGTCCTTTGGAAAAACTAGTAGATTGAGTCCAAACTAACGTGGTTAAAAACAAAAGGACCGCCGAAAAAAAACACTTTTTTAATACCGTATTCAAAGCTTAAAATTGAGTAAAAAATCTTTAACATACTGATCAAAGTCAAGTGATCCATCAAAATGAAATGCAACTTCAATCGGAAGTACAAAGATAGGTAAGGCTTGCTTCATAATGTAATCCTTGTGCAATTCTAAGCGAATCGCATCTTTTTCCGTAGTTATAATAACTATTTCTTCGTCTTTATATTCGTCCAATGTAAGGGCAATCCTACTTACCTCTTGTTCTTGAAAAAAATGATGGTCTTCGAATTTTAAAACTTGGACTACTTCTACATTCTCTTCCAAAAAATCCATAAGGTAATCCACTTTTGCAATGGCCGCTAGAACTATAACTTTTAATGACTTGTGTATTGGTTTAGTGTTGTCTATCGAAATAGAAAAAATGGTGTCAGGTAGTTTATAGTAAGAAAAAATAATGCTTGCTTGGCAAGATTTCAAGCTCTTTTCTAATTTCATCTCTGTGGGCTCGGATATTGTTTGGGGACATTTACTGACTATAATAAAATCTGCTCTTTCGGAAGCAGAGGCGTTTTCTCTTAATCTTCCAACAGGTTAACAACCAATCTTTAGTATATGGTTTATCATATTCGGTGAGTAAAATGTTTAGTCCTGGTTCAACGGATCTATGCTGGAATGCATCATCGAGTAATATTACTTGAGTCAATGGTTGGTTCTGCACTACCATTGGAATTCCTAATGATCTACTTTCAGCTACAGCTACAAAAAACATCATCAAATTTACGTCTAAATTGAAGAGGTTCGTCCCCAACATCCAGTGCCGTATTATTGGTATTTACCACCCTAAATCCTTTGGTCTTTCTTTTATACCCTCTACTCAATGTGGCGACATTAATATACTCTTTGAGTAACCGGACTAGATATTCAATGTGAGGTGTTTTGCCAGCACCTCCTACGAGTAAGGTTTTCCCACACTAATAACGGGTAAATTAAATTTGGATGAACGAACTAAACCATATCATATAACATGTTCCTTGTCCCAATAATCAGACCATAGATTAGACTAAATGGAAAAAGAAGAATACGTGTAAGGATTTATCAAACATTATGATAAAGTTAGATCCATTTTTTGTCAGTTGAAAGTTTATTTAACAACAAAATTTTTGTGACAAATGCGTCAGGTTCATTAAAATTATCAGTTGAAGAACTAAAAACCAAGTAGAACCCCACTCACTGCTTTTTCTTCCGTTATAATCTCTCCCATCCCATATGGCTTGCCCACCTAATGCATCCGTTTCGTAAACAAGTTCTCCATTTAAATTGGTAATCTTAACATTGGCATTTTGCACCAATCCCTTTATGGCAATTGGACCATCGTATTCAGGTCGTACCGGATTAGGGAAAGCATATACTTCGGTTGCATGTCTTCTTGGATTCGCTCCAGTTGATTCGGTTCTATAAGAAAAGCAATCCTTTTTCAGTAGAAATAAACATTTCACCTGTATTAGGATTGTAAGCTATATCACTGATGTTATCATCAAACAAAGGACTATTTTCAGATGTAAAATGATGGATTTGAGTTTTTCCATCTGCGGATTGAACAAAAACTCCTCGACGAGTACCGAACCATTTTCGATTGGCACCATCAATCGCTATGCATCTGATAATTTCGGTAGCTAACAAAACAGCTAGGTCTTGGGTAACTAACTGAGTTGTCCCATACAATCGGACTCCAAAGCTGCAGATCCACATTCAAAAATTACAGGTCCTGCGGCGGTACCTACCCATACATCCCCTTCTAAATCGACTTCAACACAATTGACAATTCCAGTTGAGATTACACTTCTATTCTGATTAATAAATCTAGGTGGTAAATCATCTGTTGGGTCTCCTATTGTCCCATTATGGTCAAACACCACAACGCCACCAGAATTCCCTTCTATGACTACCCAAACTAAATTATTGTTGTCCACAGCAATCTGAGTCACTTTCGTGTAATTGCCTAAAGAAAAACTATATAGAATACCTTCCGGTGTGAGTACTGACAGCGGTTTAGGCGCACTGTGATTTGCAATCCAAAGGTTTCCTTGAGCGTCAAATGTCAACCCAGAAATACGGGTTCTTTGTTCGTCCCCCAGTGCAGCTTGTAAAGCCGAATTATCTTTATTGAAAAACTCAGTGG
>CANNZV010004460.1:23-40765 GCA_947561585.1 Caprella mutica | reverse complement strand
ATACAGTTTCAATTCAAACCAATTTTCTATAGTGAATGGCAAGGTACAGGAACATAAACTGGATAGTACCTAGAAGACGACACATATATATGACGTCACCACAACAACACATTTCTTGTTTGTTACCGAGCGGCTCATAATTCCTCGTATTTGCATGTTAATATCGAGAAGTTTAAAGTCATTTTATAAGGGTTTCGTGCCAAAGAAAAGCGGAAATGGCGATTGAACCTTAAAGTTGAATATATAGATATAATTCAGGTGTGTTTTTATTGTTCATTTCTTTAACTTACCTATAAAAAATAGGGTCTTGAAAATATGCTACCTAGGAGCCTAAACTAGTGCTAGTTAACTGCTAAATTGTAGTTCCTATGAATAACAAAAATAATTGAAATGCAATTTAACCAATGCCTAGTTAGTAATGGATAAGAAAGAATTAAATTTAAAAGTGACAACTTTAAGAAGGTTTTCCCATGTTTCAGTGTGGTCAGAGTCGCCATTTTCAGTCATCCGGTGGTCACGTCAAACTATAGATTCAATCAGCTGATTACCATACCCAATGTTACTGTATCCTGAGTGAATGGCATTAATTTTTCCCGCCACTGCATGACGTTACGCTCCACAATCTCATATACAATGCTATTGGTCGGTTTAATTTGACATTTTTTGCATATGGATATAAATCTTCAAAGTTTCAAACTGTAGTTGTAAATTTTCCTGGGAATTATAAATTAAGGTTTTTGCTAATTGAGCAGCTTCATCATTTGAAAATATATTTGGTAATTTTTACGCATTTTCATAATAAAATAATTTATTATACAGTGTGTCCGCAAAAAAGTATCCACTGCAATTGAATTTATCTTATAAGTACTGTTTTTAATATATTAATATACAAATCTATGGTACCAATATATTATGCATATAATCGTGAAATGATGAATAATGTAGATTCAAGGCAGTGGATACATTTTTTGCAGACACACTGTATACCG
Source organism: Caprella mutica (assembly GCA_947561585.1). Classification (NCBI taxonomy): domain Eukaryota; kingdom Metazoa; phylum Arthropoda; class Malacostraca; order Amphipoda; family Caprellidae; genus Caprella; species Caprella mutica. The sequence goes on along the minus strand of CANNZV010004460.1, from coordinate 39,776 downwards.
AAACCTCCAAAAAAATACTTTGAAAAAGCTGTCAATGTGTCTTTATTAAATACCAAGTCAATAGTATTATCGAACACTAACAGTAATTGATATATTCCCCCTTAATTATATTTTCTAGGGTAATCAAGGACCATTCTAGGGTAAAATACATGTCAATCTAGGGTATAAAGATTTACGATCGTGGAAGGCCCGTAGAGCGGTCAGAAGTATTATAATTTTGCACTGAAAACTAATTTTTAATGAATTCCATTATGAATTTAATAATTAATGAATATTATATCGCATAACATCACACAGCAGAATAGTTTTAAATATATACACATAGTGAGTTGCTCTTACGGAACTTTGAGATTTTTCTCACAATCCATAATTTGTATTAACACCTAATTATTATTTGAATACCTAACTTATTATCATTAATATAGTAGAAATGCAACATTTGTGCATAACATAATACTTTAATTTGACTCCCGTTACCATTATTTAAGTATACTGTAGGGTGAATTACGAATTATCGGTCAGTTTCATATCATGGGTCATATAAAAAAAATAACGATATTACAATTGTTATTTAAATTTTATTGTAGAAACCAACTAAAATAGAATTTACCTAAATAACAATTGTAATATAGTTTGATCTTATATGACCGAAGATATGAAACTGACCGATAATTCGTAATTCACCCCAGATGTAAAAATTCATTTTCCAATATTGTTTCGATTTCAAAAGAGGTAAAAATATATAACGTGTGTTATTGTAAGGAAAACACTAGTGGGTAACATTATTATAATCATCATATAATATTATTATCAACAAAGTTTAATATAGGTATATTAATTTGCCGATGTTCAAAGTTACCGCTACCTGTATTTAAAAAATATAGCGCGTGGGTTAGTCACTCATAACATCTTGCGATTGAAGTGTTTACATCTTATAATTAATTAGATAACATTTATTAGAGCAAGCCATGACGATATAGTTGTGAATAATAAAGATAAATCACCCTCGCAAATCAGATACTCAAGGAGGAGCGAGCTGTGCAGCATACCTCTCCTCACTACATCACTCTAGCTACTGAGGCCACAGATCATTGAATATAGAAGATGTCCCACTCCTACGTGGACGCTAGTGGCCAAATAATTATTTAAGTGAGAGCGTATCAGCCAATCAGAGAGAGGCGTAACGTGACGTCACATAGTACAAACGTACGCACAAACAAGTATAAGTATATATATAACGGTCAGAGCTACATTTTCTTTTACTTCCTATAAGCTGATATGGAAGTTTTAATTTTCAGGAAAATAGGGTAATTAAAGTCGTATATATTTTAATGTATATTTATTATGGAATAGAAAACAAGAATCGAAGTCGAAACTGAAATATTTCGAGCAAAGTGAAGTGTCTTATTAACTGTTCAGTTTCAACGCCATTGTGCAAGCCTTTAGCCACATATTGTTATCATATTTTCTGAATAAAAACAACTTGTACCCATCTTTAGATGTATTGGTACAAAAGAAAAATGAACATTTTCACGCATTGCTTATTTTTCACCAGTTAATTTTGATGAAAGATAAGAAAATTATTGAATTAGGCAGAAAATACAGCGCACACCCTCCACTCATGATACTGCATCAGAAATAAGCCAAAGCTTCAAATTCGTACTGAACACACACACACACACACACACACACGTACAAAACATGTACAGAAAAGAAATAATTATATTGTTTATAAATGCATAATTTTATTATCAGTTCAATATCATAAATAAATGTTTTGATTTTAAATAGCATATTTAAATTCAATACTATTCTCTTTTTGTCGTTTTTTGAATAATTAAAACAAAATAATATATCAATCGTAGACAACTCCAAGGATACGTCACGTTACGCACTCCTCCGATGCCAAGTGTCGCTAGAATATTGAAAATACTGTAGTGGGATATCTTCTATATTCAATGATCTGTGCTGAGGCACAGATCATTGAATATAGGAAGATGTCGCACTACAGTATTTTCAATTTTCTAGCGACACTTGGCACCGGACTCGTCCGTACCGTGACGTATACTTGGAGTTGCCTACGATTGATACATTACTTATTTTTAATTATTCAAAAACGACATAAAGAGAATGGTATTTATCTTAATATGCTATTTAAAATCAAAATATTCATTTATGATATTAAACTGATAATAGAACATATATTTTTAAGTAATATAATTATTTCTGTTCTGTACATGTTTTGTACGTGTGTTCAGTATGAATTTGGAGCCGCGGAGCGTCGGTTTATTTCTGATGCAATATCGTTAGCATGCGGACGTGCTCTGTAGTCTGTGACTAAATTTAATATTTATTGTATCTTTCATAAATATTAAACTAGTGAGAAATGGGCAATGTACGAAAATGTTCATTTATCAATAATTGTATCAATACATTTAGAGATAGGTTGTTTTTGTCTAGAAAACATGATTACAATCTGTGGTTAAAAACAGTTAATAAGTTACTCTTCAGTTTGCTCGAAATATTTTAGTTGCGACTTCGATTCTTGTTTTCTATTTATATTAAATATACGTTTAAATATAAAACTTAAATTAACCTTTCTTCCTGAAAATTAAAATTTACATTACTACTTTGGTTTCCCCTTATAGGTAGTAAAAGAAAATGTAGCTCTGACCGTTATATATATGTACATATACTCGTTTGTTAGTACGTTTGTAGTACATATGTGACGTCACGGTACCCCTCTCTCTGATTGGCTGATACGCTCGCAGTTAAATAATTATTTGGCCACTAGCGTCCAAGTAGCAGTGAAACATCTTCCTATATTCAATGATCTGTGACTGAGGTTTGGACCCTCCGACTCTGCGTCCAGCAATCGCTGAAACACTCACTTTCTCTAGGTATAATATAATTACTCTATGAATTATATGAACTTGTAGAGTTATATAGGTCTATTATTTTCAGAAACAATTTAAATGAAATATTGAAGGCATCAACAGTCCATATTTGTAAACAAATGGATAACTTCTGAAGCCACGCCCAAATACTGGAGTTCCTCTACACGTGTATTTCACTGCGGATAAATCAACCCTCAAATTTTATATCTATTAAATGTCATTAACTAGTTAGCTACTTCAATTTTTATTAATAGCTACAGCATATGTATTTATTATGTAATAGTTTTGAAACTAATTTCTACATTTTTTAGGAAAACAAACCAAGCAGTGATTCTTATTGCCATGCTAAATGGCAGAAGGACTGCTATTCCTGTTGGGGCTCCTAAAGTATGGAAATCCCTGGTTGATTGGAAATCCCTGATATCCCTGGTTGATTTTAAAACATTGGATTTTGTTTAGTGGAATTTTCCCAGTGAAACTTTCCGCAGTGGAATATTCCTGAGTGGAACTTCCGCGCACCACACTTTTGATTGCTACAGGCTGGGTTACCTGTCTTAAACAGGTCTTAATCTTTATTAGCAAACGTGCTTTTACATAACAACAAATATTGTCAAGTAACAAGCATGTTTAGTAGGATTAATTTTAGTATGGGTTTAACGTCTGCTCATCAAACAAAGACCATATCTGTGACGTCAAAAGAAAATTAAATGCAAGGGACTGGAAGATGTAGTCAGAAAGGAAAGTGGCTCAATGAACAAAGACAGTCGCCTACCACCGTCAGTGATAATGCTCATGGAAGCAGAAAAGCTACTCCTTGAATACAGTCATGCACCATGGAATGTGACAAAAACAAAAGGGACCTGTGACCGCACTTTCGGTTATATTTAGTAAGAGCCTAAGAAGCATTATAATAACAATCAATTATTCTGAAAAGATAAAATAACCTAGGAATGTTTAGCCTTAGTTACTGTAAATGACACTAATACCTCAGCAATATAAAGTGATTTATTTGAAAAACCAGATCTAATATCAGTTCAAGCTGGATGGCTGGAATACTAATAGTCTAGACTCTAGATTGCAAAATCTCTTAAAACACTATTACAGTGCTCATATGAACTATAATTCCATTATAAGTGAAGTTTGCGTCATAGAAAAATTTGTAGACACAGCATAGCCATGAAAATATAAATGAATTTACCTAACAGCTTCAAAAAATGTCAAAATTCCCTGACTTATAGAATATTAAATTTTCCCTGACCAGAATTTTTTCCGACCTTCCCTGACCGGTGGCAACCCTGCAGTCCAGTACCTCCCAAAAAAGTACAGACATGTAATAGTAAATAGAGTGTGCAGCTTCATGGTAGCACAGTGTTAAGATCTTTCATCTCATGTGAGTGAGGTTGTGAGGTCCAGCCAGGCGGCTTATAGACTATTATAAGGTTGACCAGCCGCCATTTTTCTGCCAGACGTACGATTGCCGGGCACCCAAGATGATAATAAAGCATGCAAATCAAAAAGATATTAACTGTATATCAATAATTAACCGTTTTTAAACTAAAAGCTTGTGAATATTATGAGAAAAAATAAATACCTTGCTATATCAGACACTTTCCTCACTTATTTTTTTTTTTATTTTCCATTATAATTACCGAATTTGAAGTGATAGTGACGTAACCAACTATTGTTGGAAAGGCTACATAGCTGTTAATAACTCTATTTCAAGATAAATTGTGAAAAATAGTTACTAGCTACATACTGAAAAACCACTATGGTATCACTTATTCAATATTTGCTGTTACCAATTAGTATAGTCAAATTAATTTAATGCTAATGTTAAACACAAATCAACCTAACTAGCCTAGTTAGTAAACAACTACTACTTAGATCGTTAGTTTACCAAGATGGTGAATACCTTTCATGTTTATTACGTATTAGGTAGCTAAATACATATTTTATTAAGTTTAAAATAGAATAAAAGGTTAACATTCGTGTGATCTCCAGAAGCTTGGATGCCCGGACGAAGATTTGATGCCCGGACGAAGATTTTGAGGTTGCAAAAATGTATAATTTGCGGTGCATTGTCTTGAGGGGCCTTTACACGGTAAGTGCTCTATGCCACGCCCACTTTGCTACTTGCCCCACCCTTTTGGCAAAACTTGGTGGTGACCAAGCTATCGCTCTTAGAGCGAACGCTCACCACAAAGTGCCACTGTCTGTCAGTAGCGATTGCCAGACAGTCAACAACTCCTTGCATTGGCCTAGTTGAAGAGCACACATGCCTATGGAAAATAAAATCTAAAGATTATGAAGATAAAGCACTAACAGCGTTAGTGTTTAATAGCATATTAGATGCTAACCACGATACTAAAGTGTCAGTGCCCACCAAAGCACAAAGGCCCCTTTACACTTTGCTCGTCTGGTTAACCTTATGGTGTCGTGCCTTGGCTAACATAGCCATTCCGAGCCGTGACAATCGTGTTATCTTCAGAGTGTTGTTTTAGACACGAGGGTGAGTGCACGCAATGTGTCGATCTCAGACCTGACTGAGTAAGTCGAGTAACGGTTCTCGTTAGCACAACAGATGATGTTTACTTACACATTATTCTTCAAAATACTTTAGGTATCTGATAATTTTGCTTAACATAAATAAGCGTTTGGTGGAGCGCGTACTAGATGCGTGCACTCGTCCTTGTTTCTCAAACGTCACTGAGCCGTGTGCGAATGCTGAGATGCTCCCTGAACTGTCAGTCCATGATATAACAACTTTTAACAGGTATGCTCGCGCGCAGGTTCTCCCCAAACCCCCACAACCGTGCGGGAGTATTTTGTGACGTCATAGAAGTGAGGCTTTACCATGCAATTTTGTTTATATTTAATGATAGATAAATACAGCTTACTACATACCATTTTCATGTCATTCACATAAATTTTTTTTACGAGAATTACGAATATGTCATCTTATTTTGTCTGAAATACTTATTTACCTATTTACAGTTATTTTTATTTCGTATATTTACATGTATTTGGTATAGCAATATAGGGTCAAGCAGGTAAATTGCGGCACACTTACTAACTTCGGCCTCTAACACCAGAACATCATAGCTTCAAAACACTCGTTTAAAACTTAAATTGATAAGTTATAGCATGCACTGTACTTCTTTTGATAGTTATGCAACATTTATTGTATTTCGATTCAGAATGTTTTAGAGTCTCTGTACCTGCGTGACCCTAGCATGGTATGATAACCATGCTATTTCAAGGAAAATGACCACTAAAGTTATATTTATGTGATCTACCTATAAAAATTTATGACCTGTAAAATATATTAATTCACGGTGTTATTAATTCTATTAGAATCAACTTCCTGATAAGTTTTATTCAAGGAAGTTTTCTATTATGGTATTGCGTTCTTTGTTTGTTAGTTAGTTTGTCACGAACACTGATTTCGTCAAGTTGAAATACATTTGAGGACTGTTATTTTTTCTTTTCATAATATTATTGTACCAAATCATGTCTAATAACTTAAATTCCCTGAGACTATTTATTATAGAAAACTCTAATTTTGAACCAAAGGAAAAATAATTCAATTTATTAATGTTTATTTATTAATATTTATGTCTATTAAATCATATTTACTATTTTTATGATTGCTTAATATTACCTAAATAAATAAAAAGAAACTATGATAATTGATACTTTCGAAATGAATTTGCTATAGGAGTGGCAAAAATGTAATACGAAATACCATCCTCTATGACGTCACAAGGGGGGCTGCGCAGAAGAAACCAAATTTCGTCTCTTCTGCGAGCGTACCTTATAGAGTAGTTATGTCAAAGACAATATAAGATAGACGCTCAACTTGATAGGGCACATGCAAAAATAATATCAACCAACCAGAAGCGATCAATAGCATACGTCACACCAAACAATAATGAACGTACGACCTCCCCCCCCCCCTCTTGAAACTCACAGAAGGATAATCTTTATAGTCTTAACGTGTGTAGTCATTAGAAACGGAACAACAAGGTGCTAACACGATGGTGCCGCGTATACGTTGTTGGTTAGTCGTTACACCGCTTCCTTCTACTAGTACTTCCATGAGTCCCGCACTAACACTGGCATTTATACCTGGTGTGAAAGAGTGTTTGCTGACAAGGATAGTCACTTTCTGGGATTATCCTAAATAATTGTTATTATGCCCAATTGAACAAGCTAATACTCATAATGATTCATGACGAATCACTTGCAATTTGCGACTGGGACTGAGAAAGTTCTCAAGACATACAATTTCCAAAATGACGAACCAGAATGAAAATTTCAATCTCCAAATTTAAAATATAATGTTACAGTTTATTATTAAATGATAGACTAAGTAAATGAATTGGCGGAGTTCTTACCCCATAAGTAATAAGTATGACGATATGCAATGAAAATAGCAACAGATTGCGGATTCCAAATTATAGATAACTACTCTTACTGATTTGCCAATCAAGAAAAAAAAAAATTTCACTAATGTATCCAATAGTGTAATAGGAAAGTCATCGAGAGATGACGTAATAAGAGCAAGAATCAATGGAAGAAAAAATGACCCAAATTTGAAAGTAAAAACACTATAAATAATTGAGTTTCCTCTGAATGAAGTTAAACGCAACTTAAGCCCCGTTCACATTGAAGATCTTTCGCGCACTGAGCCCCGTTTATATTGAGGTTCTTTTGCACACTCTGAGTGTTGAAACGGGACAAACGCACAGATGAGGGGCAAACCAGCGGACATCACTCTGGCTATTCTTTTCGACACTCACTGTGGTTCAGATTCTCAGTCAGTCCATTGATGCACCAGCGGGAGGTTGTAAACATCGAAGCTCCAGCAAAATGGCTAACAACGAGTAGAGCTGCTGTATAACAGCTTATTGAATTATATAAGACTCACGAATACCTTAGCAAATAATCAAGTGAAACATATAAAAGTAGAAATTTGAGAGAGAGAGCAATAATGACATTAAGCATTTATCATCCCTCCATATAATGAAGAGCATTGTGTTTTTATATATGTATAAATCCATCACGCTCAAGATTTTTTTTTTATAAAACTCGAAAGTTTCCGAAATTCAATTTTTTCGATACTTCAAAATTGTATTAAAATTCGTTGAATTAAAATTCAATTTCTATTAAAACCCCGTTATTTTTAACGAGATAGTACACTAGTTATTAATATTAGGTAGAAATGGAGAAGTAAAAAATTCAATTTAAACTATACGGAACCAGCAACGCAGGGAGCGTAATAAAGTCAACAAATCGAAAAAATCTCTGAAACAGATGAAACTTAAGTACCATCGCTTTGGTGCAATAAATTGCTTCATTTTATGTTGTTACTCTTGTGGCTCTGCCACGGGTGTAACAAGACTTCTCGCCATCGAATCTGAATACCAACTGAGAGTTCTCGCACCGTCTCAATCTGCCCGCAAAACTTTTTTCAAATGTAAACAGTCAAAGACTCTTTGAGCGTGCACTTGCCCGTGGATGTGAGCTTCCATTGTGAGTGTCAATGTGAACGGGGCTACGGGGAAACGCACAGTTGAGTGGCAAACCAGCGGGCAACTTGAGGCTCGCTTCAACATTCACCCTGGTCATTCTTTTCGACACTCTGAGAGACACTCACTGTGGCTCAGTCAGTCCATTGATGCACCAGGGCCACAGGGGGAGGTTGTATACATAGAAGCTCCTGAAAATTGTCTGACAACGAGTAGAGCTGCTGTTGAACAGTTAATAGATTTATATAGGACACATGAATGCCTTTGGAAAGCATCAAGCACAGCATGCAAAATAGAAATATAAGAGAAAAAACAATAGATGACATTAGACAATATTTATACCAGGCATAGACAGAGAAAGATTAAAAATAAAATTCAAACTATTCGGAACCAGCACCAGAGGGAGCGCAATGAAGTAAACAAATCAAAACAATCTGGTAAAGGCACAGATGATATTTATGTAGTACCATCGCTTTGGTGCTATGGATTGCTTCATTTTCTCAAACAGAAGATGAATGAAGAACGAAAAGATGTCAATGATCATCTTATCATAAAAAATGTACGACAATGGTTGTTGTAGCGATTCTATTTTCAATGGAGACTGTAGAATAGGGACAGTTTCAACATTTTCTATGCAAATAATGTTTAAGTTTATTTTATAATTAAATGTATTTTGCTAAGAACAGAAGTTAAAATAAAGAGTTTCTGTACGAACCCTTCACCAGTTTCTTCACTGTAGTGTCCAATGACCAGTCTGAAGAAAAAAGTCAAATAAATGCCAAAATTCCATTTCCTCGGATTCCTCTCTATTTTCACATGTATTTTGCTGAGAATTAAAGATTAAAAGAGAATTTATTGGAATTAACAGACTCAAGAGAATTGTATAATAATTTAGGTAAACATTTCAAATCTTGTATGATTTTAAGAACTTCAAGTGATATATTGTTTTTTCATCAGAATTTTCTTAGTGTGGCTTGCAAGAATAACTATTCTATCTTAGCCCTTTCTAGAAAGCTTCTGTTTGGAACCTAGGTAACAATGAACAAAAGTAAGTACTAAAATTGATATTTATGAACTGATTATTTGATATTTAACCTTAAATTCTGAACTCTTATTTAAAATGAATCGTCTTGTGAAAAAAATAATCACTAATTCACAGTCACCATTTGTATGTCTCACCATGCTGCATCTAAAACATTTTCATACACCACATTTACGGTTTACCCTCAATAGATTTTGATTAAAATGGGCAGAGTAGGGCCAGTTACAATGGCACTCTTACTCGTCCAGGTACTTCACCCTAATCATAAAGCTCCAGTGTGACAAGTGAAGTGGCTGACCACCTTCCACAACATCTAGGTACTTCATACTTGGTCATTTGAAAAAGTAAAATATATAGTCAATACTAATACAGAATGGTCTAGACTGAAATTATAATTGATGAACAGTCTTGGTAATGGTATATGTGCATCTCTAAAATGAAGATAAAATCCATTGCGTTCATGATAAACAATTTATGGCTAAGCTACACCATTTATATTAATGTGAATTTGTTGCAAATTATCTTTTTATTTACTTATTTATAAGAATAATCCTTATGTTCAAATAATTTTACTTCTTTATCTTTTAAATTCAACATTTATAAGAATAATCCTGAATCATGACTGTCACCTATGGTTAGGTTAGCGGTCCTTGTGAGTGGTGGAGGGTACAAAATGTATACTTTACTGAATGTACGAAGTATCATTTAACTTAAGCCTTGAGGTGAATAATTATTTGGGGAAATGTTTCGTAGTAAAGCTAAGATATAAAAATATTTCAACTATCTAACCGAATAAATCAATATCAAATGAATATAAAAAACAAACATTATCAAGTGAATACATAAGGTGAGGACAAAATGTATATTATATTGAAGCGCTAACGAAACCTGTGCCAATAGAAAATGGCACATTTATAGAAGCTGACTATTCACCAAAGGTTAGGTTTAGCGGTCCTATTGGAAGGTAAAATAAAGAAGGAGAGTTATACGCGAAAAACTAATGACAACATGAAGTAGAAGAACATTAAAGAGAGCTCACAGAGTATGAGCGAAAATATCAGAGCAGCAACAAGCTGCTAGAAATGGAATGAATGAAAATAGGGATGAAAGTCAGGGAATAGTTAATGTACGAAATCGAAATAGGATATAGGCGGCATTGTTGGAAATGGAAATAGGATATAGGCATTGAGCGCAATGTATGAAATGAAAATAAGATACAGAAATAGGCGCGCCGCGGCAATGCACTGTGTGTGTCGGCTATACTCGCAGGAGGTGAAAATATATGTATGCCAGCCTTTAGTGTGTGTATGTTATGGGGGTACCCGGGTGGGGTCTTTGACGTGAGTAAGTACTAAGTAGTCTGAATTCGAGAGATAAAAAAATGCTTGTGTTGAATGTTTGAACTTCTAATTTGCCCACTCATCTAATACCTAACATTCAAATTAGATATAAATCAATAACTACTTTATATATGTCCAAAATTTACATGAATTTAGACTCGGCCAATATACACCACGCCGACTGTATTGAAATTATTTATCAAATTTCGATAATAAATAAGTTATTAAAAAAATACTTCTTCCGTGCATTTGTACCTACCACAAATGAAGAGGTATACAAATACCTTAGTCATGAAACGAAACTACTTTTAGGAACATTATTTGCACTCACTCTTTCACTAAAAATATAATTCAGAAGTTGCAAAAGTGACAGATCTCTACTAACGTAACCAAATCTCCCCTAAGTCCGTACAGAATCTCCCCTAAAATGTTCATCTAGAAATATATATATAAAATCTAGCTGTGTAGGTAATATTCATATAATATTCCTTGAAATATAAATAAATTAGAGCTCAGAAAAGATCGATATTTTGGGCAAGATTGAAAGAACAAATTACACTTACATATTATAATGAACATAAATACCTATTTTAAAGACTAAATTCTGATCTAATTATAATTGGCTACATAAATTTTGACATGAAACTGAATTCTTGCACAAAAACTAAAATGGATAAATTTAGTAAATAAACAACTTCTTCAATTTATAAAATAAAATTTGATGGGGGACTTTTTCCGCACCCTGTTATATATTTACTGTATCTCCGCGCTCTGTAATTTAATGTCAAAATTATTATCATAATATATCCCTCTCATATATCTTTACTCTTCTGTAACAGTTGCCTGTCAAGCGACTGAAGCAAGCAAACCAAAGAAAGCAACCGAACGCAAACAGAACATGTTGAAACAGAAAAAAAACACTTGCTGAAGTTCCCTTTAGGGTACGGTTACTATGGACGCGTGCGTATTTGAACGATTTTTCTCACTGACGATATCTTCAGAACTGATCGTCAGTGCGAGGTGGTTACACTATAGGCGATTTCCGATCGTCAGAATGTTTCTGTTCAATAATATCGGGGTCTAAACTATGTTTATTTTATGGGATTAAAAACCTACCTGTGTGCCTCTGAAATAATAGACGGGACGCTTATTTGATTTTTATTTTCACTGCACAAACTTTTTGAAATACCTGAATAGAAAAATGAGATTTTTTTTATATAGGCCTAACTATTCAAGGATATTCAATTTTATTGAAAAAAATTGTACAGAGTAACAACCAATTCAAGCATTTATATAAACAAATATATATTGTAAATCAGTTAATAATATGTGCATTATTCCTGATAGGTAGTATCAAATAATATATTTCCAAACGCATGGATAAACAGTAACAGCAATCGAAAGTTTAAGAGAATTAAACACAAAAATGATCGAATTTGTCGCTAGTCGCATGAATAAATCAAACTCATTTATACGCTGAAATTGTTCTGACGACTACGTACGTATTCTGACGGCTTCGTACGTATTCTGACGACTAAATCGCTGCCACTGTAACCACTCCCATTGCAAATATTGAGTTTGAATTTCACCTGATTTTATCCGAAGTCGTCAGTGCAAAATATCGCTAGAATACGCATCCATAGTAACCGTACCCTTAGCTAACTCAAACCAATCAATATATGAATACACATCTATTATTTAAAAAAATTCACTTTCGGCAATTGTTGGTTATTTCAAGTTTTGCTTCAACTATTGCTATGCATTAACTTAATTTTTCCTCATTTTCTGTTATATATTCAATTTTCCCCCCATTTCCCTAAGCAGTGCTCATTTCTCCCAGATATGGGGGAATTCCCCCATCAGTGGCAGCCCTGATCCTAAAATATTTGTAGTTGGTTTATACTATGGCTTATCAAAGCCTTCTGTTGTGTTTGAATATTACAAACATTTATATTCTTCTTGAAGTTTGATTTGGAATAAACAATTTGAAGCTTAAACTTATAATAAATTATTTTACTTGTGACGCACCTGTACGTCAATTCATCAAGAACCTTAAATCTCATAATGCTTTCTACACCTTTCAAACTGTAGATTGAAAGGTGTAGTTTTTCCTAGGTAAATTGCTCTCCTAGATCTAATGAATCATTCTTAGAAAGTGAACTGTCAGAGCATCACAAGGGTAAATCCCCATTAAGGCATTAACTAAATTTGAAAGTAGATTTAGTTAGTGATGTGGTACTTGATCCTATGCATTTAATTTATTTATGTGTTACTAGGAAATTATTATCTTTGTGGGTGAAAGCCAGCGAAGGTAATATCTAAAGTAATTTAGGTAATCAAATTATCTCACAACTATCACATAAACTTATTAGCTACTCAAGAGTATGTTCCTTCTGAATTTTGGGTGAGATCTCTTCTACAGATTCAAAGCAATAGAATTCAGAACTTTTCGTATTTACTTAAACTGGGCCATTTGTTCTGCATAAGTTAGTTGACGAAGAATTTCTTGATGCTAACTGCTGCGGTTATAATGTTATCTCGGAAATATTTTGCAGATAATATCCAATTAGCTCGCTCTCTTCTCATTAAATTCGTTAACTTTTATCAGGTTGTATGGAAGAGAGAATACAGTCTACAATGTGCACTGTCTTATACTTTATGTGATGTATTTCAGATATTTGGTAACCTTTTGAAAGTCATTTAGGAAAATTGAAGCGTGCTGTTCGGCAACCTAAATTCATAGTAACTCAATTAGTTATCGAATCAAAGAGCAAGAGCAACAATCTGTTGTACCTTCTAAATCTTCTGTAGTCCATGAAAATGAACAGGTAAAGAAAATTCACAGAGAGGAGCCTATCACACATTACGTAGACATGTGATCAATTCATAAGAAATTTATTGAATGATACTGTCAATGACATTTATATTCGAGATTGTGGCATTAAGATAGGTGATGAAATTAGAATAGTTACTAATTTCATCAGGAATAGTGATGGCTGTATTTTGGTTGGCTATCGTCCATTTAGAATAAAATTTCATTTATAGACCACTCCTGTTCATTCCTCTTATCCTGGTATCTATAAATTCACTTGTTTAGAGAATAACTCTAAATTCAAGAAAATAAGTGAAATTTGTATGAAGTAGCTACAGCTTAACTCATAGTAATCCAAAGTTACAAAGACAATATAAGATAGACGCTCAACTTGATAGGGCACATGCAAGAATAATAACAACCAATCAGAAGCATGCGTCACACCAAACAAGAGCAAACGTGAGACTCTTTCTCCTCTCCCCCCCCCCCCCCTCCTCCCCACTTGAAATTCACAATCAGGGTAAATGATCAGGAAGTTAGTGATAGTGCTGTCATTGCTGATCATTTTAACAATTACTTTTCTACGGTGGCAGCTAAGTTAAGTGATAGCATCCCTCCTGCCTCACATGATCCTATTGCCAATATACCTAATGATTGTCCTAACTCAATTTTTCTCTCTTATGTGTCTAGATCAGAAATAATTAATATATTGTTGGGATTAAAAAATTCTTCTTATGGTCCTAATAGCATTCCTACCAAGATTTTAAAACTTGTTGCTGAATACTTGGCCAGTCCTCTTTCATTACTTGTAAATGGTTCTATTCAGCGGGGTATATTCCCAGACTGTTTAAAGCATGCAATTGTTATACCAATTTATAAATCTGGCCCTGAGTCCGAAGTATGTAACTACAGACCGATTTCGATACTACCTTTGATAAGTAAGATATTTGAAAAATGTATTTCTTCTCGATTATCTGGCTTTCTTATTAAAAATAATATCATAAGTTCCTCCCAGTTTGGTTTTTTGAAAGGCAAGAGCACGTCGGATGGTATATTGAACTTTGTAGAATGTATCTATTCTAAGCTTAACAACAAAGACCACATCATCGGAGTGGCTGTCGACCTGAGTAAAGCTTTCGACACAGTATGTCATGATATTTTAATCCGTAAGCTTAATAGGTACGGTATCCGAGGTGTCGCTTCTACTTGGTTCTGTAGTTACTTGTATGGAAGGACTCAGAGTGTTAGGGTAGGTGGTGTTATCTCTGATGAGCGACCTGTTACTCGCGGGGTCCCCCAGGGTAGTGTACTGGGTCCCCTATTGTTTCTAGTATACATCAATGATCTTGTTAATATCTCTGACAATACCCATTTCACTCTCTTTGCAGATGACACCACCATTGCCATCGGTGATAGAAGTCTGGATGCCCTGATTCAGGAGACTAATAGAACTCTAAGTTTACTCCATACCTGGACCTTCAATAATAGACTTTCTCTGAATGCTTGTAAAACTACCGCGTTATTCATATCGAACAGGGCAACCAGGCTGAATTTATCATCTTCTTTAAGCATTGGTGATGTGCCAATTCAGTATAGTGATGTTATCAAGTTTCTCGGTGTACAATTGGACTATAAATTGAATTTTTCACACCTTATACATCATGTATGTTCTAAAGTATCAAAAGTGGCTGGTGTCCTCAGTAGGATTAATCATTGTGCACCTATCGATATTTTGATTAGGTTATATTATAGTATTGTATATCCCTATTTGTCATATGGTATTCTTGCCTGGGGCGGAGCAGCTGACGTGCATCTAAATCCTCTTGTAGTTATTCAAAAGCGCATAATCAGATCAATAACCTGTTCTGATTATTTGGCACCATCACAACCCTTATTTGCAAGAACTAAAATTCTCTGCATTGATGATATTTATAAACTTGCTATCGGCACTCACATGTACAAGCTTTCCTCCTCAGGCAATATTACTCTTCCCACTCATCATTATAGCACTAGATCTCGCACCAGAGCAGTTCCTACTTTTCAAAGATTGTCTCAATGCCAAAGGTCCCTAACTTTTATTGGTCCAAAAATTTGGAATAGCATTCCAGCAGAATTACAAAACTGTCCAACCATTAAATTTTTTAAAAAGCAATATAAGCACACCTAATCAGTTTGTATGAGCAGTGAATTGATAAATTTTGTTAATCTCTTCCCTTTGTAAAGTCCTTATGACTATCTTTTTGTTGCCCAAAAAGTTCACAACGAACTTCGAATGGGCTTGAATTTATTTATTTTCCTTTCTACATTTTTTATTATTTTTTTTTCACTATACTCTTTGTTAAATACTCTGATATAATGTACTGTACTGTTTATAATTCAATAAAATATTGTTATTATTATTAATTAATTGTAAAAGTGTTGCGTAGAACATGAATATAGAAAGTTACTAGTGTTAGTGAATATTGAACTCTGTAAGTATATTACTTATTAGGCTCTGTCTTTAAAAGACAATGTTTAAAGGTCCTCTCCACTCTATATTATAAAAATTCTGGAATTGCTTTATATATGTAGAACTAAGGTTATATAACATATAACAGTAAGCAGAATTTAAATCGATCAAGTATTCTGTTCACAATTTATTATAGGGTAAAAATAGCATGGTTGGATGAGTAATCGTCCGACCATGCGATTTTTGTTCCATTCAAAATGATAGTGTACGCGTATTTCTGCATCTATTTAAATTCTGATGATTGAAATGTAAGCTTTAGGAATGTCGCAACATGGTGAAATATTACAGAAAAATCGATATTTCGGACAAAAATAGAAATGTTTTCAAAACTTCGGACACATGTTAAATTCGTAATTTATGATATATTTTACACCAACAAATAATTGTAAGAGCATTTATTACGTAACATTAAGTCTTATAATAATGATGAAGTAATTTTTTTTTTCATACTGGCCCTTGGGTGCCAAATGTTGACCCCCTTGCCCTTGGTATTGGGATCCTTAGAATGGTCTCTGTGACCTTTGAACACGAGACATATCAGTCTTTTTGTTTGACTGTAGGGGAAGACGTGGACCGCAGTTGGGCACAAGTCAATTGAGCCCAGGAAAATTGAGCCCCAAGGCAATTAAGCCAAGAAAGCAGACACAATACAGTGGTGTTACTTTGTTATTACAGTATCAATGTTCTTCAATTATTTTAATAGAAAACAGACTCTGTTGATAAAAACGGACTCTGCTACATCCCAGGATATTAATATTTTGCCTTTGTTTGAAAAGTTGCTTATTAGACTCTACGGTATTAACTTTACTTAATTAATTGGAGACCATTTCTACTGTAATAACAAAGTAGGCCATCACTTCTTCATTTTTTCTGGTGTCACAAATTTATCTGGGCATCTTTTATTTGGCTTAAATCTTTTGGGCACAACTATCGATGCTTCGGGGTAAAATGCCCCTATAAGATATAACATAATTTCTTTGCGCTCTATACTGCTGCTGTCATCTACAATCGTCTAGGTTTGTTAAAGTGTTATACTTGATGCAATATTTACACTTAGAATTCCATTGTAATCAAAATCTCCCTATTATAGTAACGAAATAGTGAGCAAGAAAATAATTTTTAACACCAGTTTAGCAGTATCCGCAAACAATCTAGGCTTCAGACTTATGTATAAACCTGAGCGCAATAATCAAGATGTCACAATTGCATCCCTCTGTAATGACAATAAATATAGTAATGACAATAAATTTAAAATATCGATAAGTGTACGATAGGAACACAAATTACGGTTTACTCTACAAAATTAATGAAACTTGATGTTTAAAACGAATTATCAACACACTATCGAAGGTTTTTAATTATTGTCGATACTGTATTGAAATTGCGCATCACATTTTAGGCGATATCTATCATTGATATCCCTTATTGATGAAGCAATTGAATTTCTTGACTTATTTTTTATGTTTTTTTTATTAAAACAGTTTCTTAGAAAGACTCACAAATTTGTATGCCAATCTGACCCTTATTACGTTAGGAGGAGCCCTGTACGTCATACGCTGCAGGTAGTTATTGAGGCGGAGGGATAGTTTGGACGAACCCTCACGAATTTCAGAAAGGGACGTAGGTGAATATCATACAGTCGCCGCAAAAAAAATGTTTACAGAATTTACGCAAAAAAAAATGTTTACATCAAAATTCGTTTGTACATACATATGTGAATTTTCACACCAGCACACCTGACACTGCGCGTAGCTTGTCTCCAGTTGGTAGGCAGTTCATAGCATGCTGTAACAGATCGGGAACAATCTGTGGGCCTTGTGATGGTGTACAGGTAGGTTGTAGTGCACGTCAATTTTCGCGGACATATTTTCTTGACATTGCCAACTTTGTCTGCCTACAACTTTTGTTCTACTCGTTATAATGAGTCGATGCAAACTTAAAATGGAAGACAAAAGACGTGCCTTGACTTTATTAGAGCAGGGGAAGTCTGTGATAGCTGTGGCCTCAGACTTGAAAATTCCCCGGCAGTCAATTTACACACTGAAG
This sequence comes from Caprella mutica, assembly GCA_947561585.1. Taxonomy (NCBI): domain Eukaryota; kingdom Metazoa; phylum Arthropoda; class Malacostraca; order Amphipoda; family Caprellidae; genus Caprella; species Caprella mutica. Next base: position 21,599 of record CANNZV010004460.1, on the reverse strand, counting down.
CGAGATGCAGCGTCACTTGCCATCGTTGTCATCCCCAAACGAAAGGTAGGCTCTGGTGCACCTAGGAAGACTACACCAAGGACAGATACCATCATGAAGCGAGAAGTAATAAAGACTCCAGCTTTGACGGCCTCAGGACTGAAAAAATGCACCCTGACCTGCTGAATAGCGTATCGACTGGGACGATTCAGCATCGTCTACAAAAAGACCTGCACCTGCCTCTCGTCGCGCCGCCAAGAAGCCCATGCTGACAGAGGCCATGAAGAAGAAGAGGGTTGCTTTCTGCAAGAAGTACAAGGAATGGTTTCCTGAGCAGTGGCGGAAAGTCAGGTTCAGTGATGAAAGTACTTTTAGGCTTCTCAGGGCAGAGTCAAAGATAGTGCGTAGTCCCACTACAGTGTCACGGTATGGGTGATGATGGATGCTTCCTACTTCACTAAACTAGCCGATTCCATTCCAAAACGTATCCAGATGGTCATTCAGTTTAGGGGAAACCCTAGTAAATACTAGGAGAAGTAGTACATGTCATTAAATGCATAGCACGTACCATATTTTGCCTTTTATTCATCCTCATTTTCTTTTTGTGAATGTAAACATTTTTTTGCGGCGACTGTAGATGATTATACATTTTCACATTCATTTAGACATGTAACAGAGATTTTACTTTATATTTTTTCATGAAAAGTGGCAAATGGTAAATTGCATAATGATCAGCAATGTGTTGGCACATACGAAGCGTACTTTTATGTAAAAAAAAACTCTCTAGCAATCGATTTTTGAAAACTGCATCTCTTTATATCTTTTAGTTTTTGAGATATTATATTTTTATGAATCCCACTTTTGGGGTGTGGGGAGTTGGACAATTATTTTTCCTAAATGAAAGTTGGTGCATAAAACATGATGCAAACATGTGAGAAGTTTCAAAATTGTATCATTACAAATAAGAAAAAACCGTGACTGTCCACTTTAAATAAACCATTTTTTTCAAATCACTTAATATTTCAAAGACTATAATTAAGATTTAGTCAATCTGTTAGAATATGATTATTATTTTAGTTATTCTATGTAAATAATTATCAGTTGGAAGGTGATGTGGTCGGTCACAGGACCAGTTCGACTCGATCAGCACATATATGGTGCTGTTAGTTTTTATCGTTATAATGTAATTGTACCCTGAGTGCAATCAACATTTTTAAGGCAAGACAACTTCAACTAGATTACGGGCACTCGGTAGAGCGCATACCTTCGCCGCTTCTTTGACCCGATTGCCTCCCAAAATCTAATAAACTTGATAATGACCAATCGTTTCACCAAATTTCAGGCATTTGCTTGAACACTTTTGATGATAAATAAATAATAAATAAATGCCGGGTAAAATATGACTTTACGCAAATTTGTGAAGGTTATTAAAACATATGAATGTAAATAGTTTCAAAAACTTTTCTAATGATCAGAATCGATTCTTCAGACAAGTAGTCCGAAGAATCGATTTGATATTTAATAGGAGATTGAAACTTCGGACAGCTGTCCGAAAAAATCTATTTACCGTAATTTTGAATCGAATTATCGGACAAACCATTATAAAACTAGCATGCCTAATTTTTTTAAATAGTTTATTCCACAATATGGCAGCACTCCTGAAGGACCCATCCATTTTTTGTAGAGTGACATAGGTATATCGCATAGGTCATCTGTAATATATTTTGCCATACATATTGTGGTTTTATTTCTCCTAGATTCAAATAGTGACAAAAGCTATCTTTTTTCACTGTCAGTCAAATTATTTTACAAATATTCAAAAGATAGGTTCAATTTTACATCACATTGCTAAGAAAACACAACGCTACGTGACTGCCCATCACCCGGCCTCGTATGACGTGAAAATTCTTTATATTTTGGTATTTGAACTCATTTGTCCGACAAATTGGTCTGTCCGATGATTCGATACTTACCCTATAAGAAATATTCACATTTCGCTTTTTTTCATTCTGAGATTCATAAGAAGATAAAGGCCCCATAATTGAGTAGGTATGTTCGTTCGTATATACATAGTACATACCTCTTCAAATTCAGTGTTTTAAAATGAACAGTTCTCTAGGTAGGAAAAATGTTATGATTTATGAAAACTATTTGTATGAAATACTTAATTAGGTACTTGGATTCGTTATATGGATCCATTATCTTGGAATCAGCTTTGTTATTGTTTTGAATTTGTCGAATCTAGTTAGCCTATCACACAAGAGGATTTTTCTTTGCTTGAAATTCAGAGGTGTAGTAGAAAGAACGGAAACAAATCTTGAATTATACATATTATTAAAAAACTATAGAACCAAATTTGAAATTGTTTTCAGTTTTATAATCAGTAACCTTAATTCAAATGAATGGAGAAATAAAAAAATAGAGTGGAGGGGACCTTTAAGGTCAATGAGGTAAATTGCGGCCATTTAACTTAAAGCACTTTTATCGATAGATTCTAAATCCTGCTGAACTGAATTTATATTAAACTCTTACTTACCAAAGGAAGTGATATGAATTTAATAATTCATTAATTAATTATATTAGTGTTTCGTAGTTATGATTCTTATTAGTGTGTTTGTGGTTTGAGGCCAAAATTAGTGTGTCGCAATTTACCTGCTATACACGATTTCAAATGAATAGCTTATAGGATAGGCTATACAGAGACCTAAGATATGAAAATAAATAGTACCAACGTAAGTAATTTATGGCAAATGTTCCTTATGCCTATATCGTTCTACGTCAATGTACATATGATCAAAAGATTTTAAATAAATGTACCTAAGATCTACAAGCATAAGATAAGGATTACTGTGAACTAATTGCTTTAAATAAACATGCCATTCCGTATAAAGCTGCAAGATAAACTAAATTTATATATAATCGTAATAATAAAAACAGTACCTAGATAACAATAAAATAGAAAAATAGTATCAATCCCTAATAATCTACCGTAAATGAGAAAATAACGTGCAAGTTTTATTTCAAATAGTACTAAGCTATAATAAGCTCATCGAAAATGTGATTTGAAAGTAAATACTTAAATTAAGTTGGACTTTGATCAATTCATTCAATATAAATAAACTTTAGCTCAAAAGTATTTACATCAATTGTGACTGAGTTCGAAATGCCTAAGAAAAGTCGACCACATCGATAAAATTTTAAATTAAACGTTTCTTTCGAAAGTAATTTTATAGTAAATTATTTTAACATATAAGAATTTAAAATAAAAAGATTTGACTCATAAAATTTTAAAATAAAATGTTCTCTAGTCAAATTATTATATTACAATAATTATTAGTCCTGACATCGAAATTATTAACAAAAAGAGTTTTTTGAACTAACAGAATAAGTTAAACATGATTTCAAACTTATAGTCAAAGCAAAAATAAGTTAATCATCAAAAGATTTTTAAAAAATGTTACCGAGCTCATAACTTTATAAACTAAGTGTCCATTGGGCATAATATCTTATCGAAAGTAGCATCTGTGAAAATGTTCCCAAGGTAAGTAGTCTTTCATTACACTAGATTTAAAAAAGCAGGAAGAACGTAAACGTGACTCCAAGCTATAGTTATAAAGTCAGATGACTTTAGATAAGAGCCAATCAGCGATCGTCCCCTCCCCATCCCCACACCTAAAGGGGCGGAGATACTGACTCAGTCTGACTGTAACTCCGCCTTGCTATCTTCAGTGAAATTCGAGAAGTCTTGGTGGGTGGTTAACTATTTCTCGAGCTCAAATGTTTTATTCTGTAGCCTGTAGGTGAAATAGTTTAAAGAGTTGAAACAGACCTATTGCATAATAGTACTATCTAATTATATCGGTACTTGATGCTGGAGATACAAAAGCGCATCACACATGCATTTCCTGTACGAAATTTAAACTATCCCAAAGAAGTAGTGCGGCCATTTCCATATACTTAAAAAACCGAAAGTTAAAATCCCTTTCAAATTAATTTATTGTTGTATCAATTTGAATATAGAGACGAGTAATTAGTTTGTAGCTTAGTTACTTCCTACAAAAAAGCAATTATGAGATATTTAACAGATTTTCCTCCACGGACAAGTGTGAGCAAGCCTTTATCCTTCACTACGTTTATTTGATGCATTTTCAGCTTGCCTAATAATTTTCTAACACCATCCTGTAAATATTGATGTTATGGAGCTAACCAAATTCAAAATATTAAAAAAAAATTAAATTACGAAACTGTGATATTGAAAGTCTCACAATATTCATTTTTTTATACCTATTAGCATTACAAACGACGGTCTGTCGATTCGATGGAAGAAGCAATCGTATCGATATACGTTGTTTATAGGGAGGCGTTATTCATTCGAGAGGATTTTTTAATAGTACCTTATAACTGTAGGGTTGTGACAATATGCATTTAAAATCATAAATTTGAAAATATTATAGACGAAGAAAATTAAAGAGTATCGGATGGTTCTACAGCATCGGTGTATATGTAGCCTGTAGGTAGTATTCTATACCATATGAAACGTATATTATTACAACCCTACTTATAAGTCATATAATTCTAGGTTTATATCAAATTGTTACGAAAAATTAAATACAAATCCTTTAATATCTATAGAGAAATCTTGCAATCACTCGTCATATAGTTTCATAGGTACATACTACCGAAGTTTAACGCTTTATATTCAGAAAATAGGCTAAATCTGTTTGAATTGAAATTTGAATCCAATTCTTATGCCACTATCATTTCGGTACTATCAAGAAAAATATGTCGTAGCCCTATCAAACACTAGAGAAGGGAAAGACAAAAATAAGTGGCAGTCCTCAGTCTGACTACCGAACACTAGAGAAGGAAAGACAGGGATTGCAAATGGAAAAAAAAGAGTATTATTATAAGGTGAATGAAGAGTAAACTATGAAAAAATTGTGTTTGAAGTGGAGAATGCAATAAAAGGAGTAGAATGATAAGAAAACAAAAGAGGTGATAGATCCAAGATGAATGAATTTGTCTATTAAAAAAGGTAAAATAAATACATGTATAAGAGACATTTCAATAAGAAATAAAGTGATTGGTGATGAGCAGAATCAGTTAATGAATTAATTGGTAAGGAAAGAAAAAAAATTGAGTTTTAATATTTTGATGTGAAGAATAAGAGGAATGAAAAAAATGTGGAAAAGAGGAATAAATAATATGGAGAGGAGGTGCCACTGTGATAATAATTGAATGCTGGAGTGAAATGAATCAGAGATATGAGAATAGAGTGACTGATGCATGGAATGAAGATAAAAGAGAAACATATGAGAAGCAAAGAAGAGAGGGTAAGAATTCAGTGATGTTCGAAAGAAGGTCAGAGAGAGACAGTGGGAAAGAAAGAGTGTATGCTGTATAGTGCTGAATGCAAGTGAAGTAAGACAAGGAGATGGACGAGTGGTTTGAGGTGTGGAGGGTGTGAAGATAGAGGAGTGGACTGTGAGGTTGGAGGAATGGACAAGAAATGATAACAAAGCCAATAGCAAAGTAAGATTACGACTTAGATCCTGATCTAATTGGGTGCACGAAAAACTATAAATGCTTAAGGATAAATAATAGTACAGAATAGTATTTGGATAAATTATGTAATGAAACAACATTAATTTTTCCGTCCTTTATTGAACATTAATTTAATTCATTGGGGGTTCAATATCTGCTCAGAACATTTGTTGATCAATCGCTGACGTCAGAGGGAAATTAAATACAAGAGACTTGAAGAAGCAGTCAGAATGGGAAGTGGGGAACAAAATCACCTACCACCGTCGATAACAAGCTCATGGATGCACAACAGATACTCCGTTTATGCAGTCTCTTACCAAGTAACTTGGCTGCACTCACGGAGGGAAGAGGAAAATGAAGAGGTTCGGAGCAAGTAAAGATAACGGACCAGAAATTCATCTAGTAAAGTCAACGGACCACTAAAATTTTCAGTTTCTTTAAAAGTAATTCTTTTTAGTATTTCATAAATATACAACTGTATAAATGATAATATTAATGTTTATACATTAATTTTGCATATTTTATGCATTGTTAGAATTGATAAAAATCGTGATCCATTTTAATTTGTTTAGAACGAGTAGTAAAAAGATGGAAAAAAATTCTGCTCAAATCCTTTAATGTGGCATCTATGATTCCAAAATTATTTTCTTACTCCAATTATTGGTCAAACATTTAATAATTTAACCAAGTAAAGATAAAGAACCAGAATTTAAGCTAGTAAAGTTAACGTACTGTGGTCCGATATCTTTACTTGCTCCATAATTACTTTTAATATTTACTGAAATGAATTTAAGTATAAGTGTATGGACTTCGGAACAAAAGACCATATAAATCAAACATTTGTACCAGTCATAGCAAACCAGTGCCAGGCAGTAAAGTGACTCATTGAACAAAGTCACTTTTCCCCAGATCAGATCTTTTCTGTATAGAGCGTAAATAAAATAAAATAAAAATACTTCATGCTTAAAGAACTAATATGATCAATCACTAATAATCACTTTTAATAAGGGCTATGTCACACGAGCATTTTTGACTCTGAGGAAATTATTGTTAAACCCATTTCATATGTATCAATGTTACATTCAGTCTGCTTACCCATGGATAAGAGATCTACACAGTCAGTCTGCTCACTCATGGATACAGCTAGGCCAAAAGAAGATAAATAAGAAATTGAAGAAAGATACAAAGGATAGCTAAATGGTAAATTAAAAAAAAAACATTTATTAGGACTTGGTAGAGCTCCTCAACAAATGGAACATTCGAATTATATTTAGGGAACCGTTGAGATAAATTATTAATTTAAGTGAGTTTTTAATTACTGCTTCAGAACGAAAGGACATAATGCTGACCTCCAAAGAAATCAAGTAGCTACAAGAGACTAGAAAAAGCAGTCAGAAAGGAAAGTGGCTTCATGATAAAGGTGACTACCCAAGTCAGTGACAAAGGTCATGGATAAAGAAAAGATACTCCGCAAAGGCAGTCACTCGTCAAAAAATGTGACGAAAAATGACAAGCATCGACTGTACTCACGGATGGAAAAGGAAAATGAAGAGGTAATAATAAATGATGCCTACTAGCCTACCTAACACAAAATCTTAGACCTCGTGGTTGTAGAGTATAACCCAAGCACTATCCTCTAAAACTGCAAGTAGCGTGAAAAATGATAAACATGGTAAAAATGAAGAAAAAAAACACATATCAAATTAGAACAGCTCGGGCACCAAGGGACGCTAACCTTCCGGGGCCATCTCTTCCATTCACCAATAGACAGATGACAATAGACAGATGACAATAGACTAATGACAATGGACTAATGACAATGGACTACCCAGGCAGAATTTATCGGTGAAATTATCGGTAATTATGGGGTAGGTTAAATATTATCCATAAAATACCGATAATCACTCACGATAACTATATATGGCATAAATTTATCCATAATTATCGATACATATTGGAAATATATTATCGATGAAAATTTGACTTAAATTATTATGATAATTATGGAAAAAATCATTCTATTCATTATCGATGAATTTGTGATGAATATCTTTCGATGATTTTCGATAAATTTGAATTAAAATTTATCGATGCAATTACGATGATGATTTATACATAAAATAACGATGATGACACTCTATGAATTATCGATAAACATGTATCGTTAATATATAGGTAATGATCGATATATATTATAGATAAATCATCAACTAATTTTATATGTAAATTTTCGGATAATTCTGCGACGACGTTATTCTAAAAAATATAGAAAAATTGGCGGTAAAAATTAAAAGATAATTATATAAGAAAGTAATTTATAATTGAACAACATATTAATATTTTAGAAATTATTGGAAAAATTATGGATGACAATGCTCAGAAAGTTATCGATAATTAAGTCCCGAAAAAGTAAGATTAATTATCTAAAAATAATATTAATTAATTATCGATAAACTTATATATGTAATTATATCAGAAATTTTCGATATTCTTATTAGATGAACCATCAATAATATTGCAAGGAAAATATGGATAATTCTTCCTCTAATATGATATAAGAATTATCTGTAAATAGAAAACAAAAATTAAAAGAAAACTATGGATGAATTTTATTAAATAGGTTAGAATAATCAGAAATATAAATATGATTTACTTTCTTAGATAAATTACGGTTGACAACACATCTAAATTTACCGATTATTACCCAGGCAGCATTACTTTATTGGGACGCGCTTGGGACAATGTTGTGTCGTTCGGACTTGCTCGGATACTTGGGGAAAAATGTCGTTCCAGTAATGGGACATCACAATTTAACCAATATTGTTTTCCAAGTGATGTCCCATGTTATCACAATATTGTTTCCTATTTTCGTTCCAATTGAGTGTGTATAAGTTATTGGGTGTGCATTATTACTATCATGATATTTTTTTTTGTGAATTGAGTCAAATTATTACAAATTTTCTTTTAAATAAATGTTGTAATTAAATGCATATGAGATTATCTTTGCTATACCTAGTTGATAGATAAATTATAATTCATCTCGATCCTATTGTATAATGTGGTAATCAAAAGATTGATTAACAAATGAATATTATACAATTCATTTCCTCAAAATTTCATGAGTGCACTTATTTTATTTACAGACATGATCTGTGATCTACTGATCTTCTGCGCATGTCCATTGACGAATCAGTTGGAAAAACTTGATATTAAGTTTTGAAAGCTTTGGTATAATATTAAATAATAATGAGTTACAGGTCGTTTCTTAGATGTGATAGTACAATACCTATTTGATTAGCTTTACTAAGAAAATACGCTATGAATCGTATACTTTCTGCAATGTAAGAAATCTAATCCAGCGATTTTAACGGTATTTATTTTACCCTAAAGCGTTAATCTCAGAAAATTATATTAGGTATATTATTGATATCCTACTCTCCACGGGTATTTCCGCATGAAAAATTAATATAATTAATTTACAACATTACATTTTTTTTAAATTCCACATAATATGATGATTCATAACAATAAATTGATGGATATATTTATTATTCGGGGTAAAACCACATTCTGAAACACCCTATAACCGCTTGGGTTGTTTGACTGCATCGTTTGAAATGGAAGATGGCCGACTGGTCACTGACGTTGCTGTATTGATCTTATCCGCGCTCTACTGTATTCTGTGATAGTTCTAGCTAATACTAAAACTTTATTAATATTACCTATAAGATAAATGTCTGAGGCTTGTTACAGCTTAACTATATACCTAGGTACCTAAATATTCTATTGAAATATTTCCTATTTAGGCACATAAGCTCCTAAGTCCTAACTAGCTAGGTAGGTTGGTAGCTAGTTGGGTGAAACCCTATATTGGTACTCTAGGTATAGCTAAGAAATATTCCTCTAAGTTTCTAACTAGGTATGTAAGCATCTAATACATCTCTATTAACTAACCTACCTCTGTAACCTAACTAGTTAGGAACTACCTAATTAGGTTAGCACTCTACTTTCCGAGGAGGAGGAGTTTACAATTAAGACTAGGTACTTACCTAGTACTGCCTACCTACTAGGTCATTGAGTCACGTACCTACCTAGCCGCCTAGGAAACTATTTTATTAAAACCCTATTTGCCGACCTAGTAAAATAAGTAAATATAGGTGTACCTACATGGTTTAAAAATTAGGCTTTCTAATTTGCTAACTAGGCTGATAAACACTGTGTTACTTATCCAGACAGCCGTCAGCCTACAGGCTGACAAGTGACAGCTTATGCCTAGGCTGTACCTATCTGTAAGTGACCCCATGATGATGTTACAAACTTACAGAGTACCTATGTCAGTTAAAGCCAATTAATTGGCTTAGATTTGAAATGGTCAAATCTCAGATACCTATGTCTAATTGGCTTCAAATTTTGAATTAATTCCTATGTTTCACAGTTCCCATGTCAATTAATTGATTTGGCTTGAAATCTTAAAAAAATAAGCCAAATTGGCTTGGCTCCAAATTTCTATATAACATTGGTTCAAAAATTTAAAATTGGCTTACAATTAGGTATCCAGCCTCTGAAACATGGTACCTACGGTCCTACCTATTCATCGCACTACTCACTAATTTGTCATTCAGTCTGGTTAATGGTCACCTGCCTAAATTAGAGTACCTACCTAAATAAGGCTACGACCCGCTACGCGGTACGTCCTACTAAACTAGTTAGCGTACTAAGTAATATGTACCCAACTGTTTTTGGCCTCAAACCACAATGACACTACCTACCTAATATAAAATAATAGTTTAACTGCATAATACTCATAGACCTTTACTAAATAATTCAATATAAATTTAAAATAACAATTTGATATAAATTTAGCTAAATAATATAGTATATCTCATAATCTCTCCATTTTTCTCTCCAGCTGTTACCAAAATTCACCATAATTCTCTCCAAAATACCATCGTAGCTTGCATAAGAGAAAATTAGATATTTCTCTCCATTTAAAATTAAATGGCTCAAAATAACTATGATAAACTCGCCATTAAAATGGCGAGTTTGGACTTTGGACATGCTTTAGTACCTGGAAATATAGTTTTCCTTAACAAAATAGTTTGAAGTTGAAGAGGCGCAATTTACCTGAGACCAGAGTATCTGCCCTGCGTCACTGCGTGCCTTGTTTGTTTCAGTTTTAGAGACAAAAACTGGCAGGAAAAATTATCTACCAAGGTAATAGGCCATATCCCGCCATAGTAGGCCAGTCTGTATTTTGTGATAAATTTTTCCCCTTTGAACATAGTATTCTGGCAAAGTCGGTGGATTTCTAGCTATTAATTCATATGTTACCATTAATTTTCAGTGGATGAATTGGGAAAATATTGATGGATCAGTCAAATTACTGAAATTTATGGTGTTTTTTTCAGCTTTTTCAAAAATTCAGTGGGATTTTGTGCAGCAAATACAAACTGGATAGTAGGCATAGTCACATATCACAATATCATAGTATCCTAAATAAGAAGTAACTAGTATCTACTGCCTAGTCTCCTAGACTCCCTTCAAATCTTTATCTGAACCTATTTGGCATTTTGGCTGGTTTTTTAACTTTAATAAATCCAGATACGGTTGAAGTAGGTACCTAGAATGATCAATGATGCTAGTCAATGCCAGTTATGTTTATATCCATGAAATAAGTAATAAATCCACTAAATTTGAAAAGTGATTACTGATTAGGTAATGAAGAAGTTACTGATTAGTGATTAGGTAATGAAGAGTATTTAGTTTGAAATTTAATGTTAAGTGGGTAGCTAGTTGTTTCAATTTAAATTAATGTAACTATTGGAACTTATTCAAAATTGTTCATAGAAAATGTCCCAAATATCTTGCTATTCTGCAACCGCCAACCGGCACAGTTTGATTTTTATCTCATTTCTCTATATAATATATTGGTTGTTGTTCTCAATTGAAAAGTCGAAACCACTGTGCATTTGGTATCATGTACTGAATTCCACTGCACTCCAATGTCTCTCCTAATTTCTCACAAATGTATACAATAATTACATGCATGTAAATGTAGTTAACAGTCTCCAAGATCTTGCCAAAATACATTTGCCACCAGAAAACTCCCCAAAGTAGGGTCACGCAGGTAAATTGCGGCCCTTTTAAAGAGTCTCTAAAATATTTTGAACCAAAATTACATTAAAATGCTGCATAGCTATCAAAAGAACCGCAGTGCCTGCTATAATATATTAATTTAAGTTTTTAACATGTGTTTTGAAGCTATGATGTTTCTGTTTTTAGAGCAGTGGTTCTTAACCTCGGTTCGATCGAACCCCAAGGGTTTGGTGAGTCACTTCCAGGGGTTCGGCAGTTTGGCTCATTAAGTTGTTTGTTTATATGCAAAATTCATGTTTAGTTCCTTTTGATCATTGAGCATATTGATTTAGTGTGCCAGTGCAAACGATGCTTGGTACAGTTTGTGCACTAATACAGTTTAACTTTAGTTATGTACATATATTTTTATTTTGAGGGGGAAAACACATTTTATTTTCCAACTACAAGGGTTCAATGAATGCATATATGGAGCTTCTGGGATTCGGTACCTCCAAAAAGGTTTAGAACCACTGTGTTAGAGGCTGCAGTTAGATAGTTGTGCCGCAATTTACCTGCTTGACCCTGCGGCAAATGTGCCATACTTTGCAAATTGGACTCCACTGACTTTTTCAAGGAGTTGAAAATAATTCAACGACATGTTTTCACTAACTTTGGCTGATCCTGTGCAATGTTTCAAAGTATAGCAGAAAAGTTGCCAGTGTAGTGAGAAAGTTATTTTGTCTCCCCAGTTTGCACTTTTCTGAAGCTAGGTTGCAACATTCAAGATATTGAAACAGAGAATGTATCAATGTATAACCGTATAAGAAATCGTAACTAGGCTAATAGTATATTGCTATCAATTTACTAATTTCTGTATTAAATTTGCTATGAACACGTATGAATTATCCCTATATGTTACATTATTTTTACCGTGAACAGAAAAAGAGATCTCTTCAAACTCTTTACCAGTTCATGCAGATTGGCTAATTTGGCATTATCTTTGTCATTCAGTCTGCTCACCTGTCTTAAAATGGGGTAAAGAAGTTAAATTTTAGCCCACAACTGACTTTGACTTCAAACCACAAAAACTATCTAATAAAAAGCATACCTACTACATAGGTTCAAAACCCTCATAAATGTAGGTAATTTAAAATGTTTATGGTTGTAATTTAGGGTGACCAGTCCTTTCGCCGAAAACACATCCGCCGCACCGCACGCCACTTTCGGCGAAAATGTAAAAAAACACTATACGTTATAAATATGAAGAGATATTGTCCACCTAAAGTTATGTTAGTGGTCTGTTTTTATTTTAGAGGGGGGGGGGGGGGGCTTGTCCCCTTCTGGTTAGATTTAATAGTGAAAAAATGTATACTATAGTCTATACTGTTATTTACTGTAAAATAAGTATACCTTATTTAGGTAAATAATTGTCATTTTTTTCGGCTCAAGTGTAATGCGGTGAAGGTGTTTTTTGACGAAAGGTCCTAGAGCCATAATTTACCTAAAATTACCTGTGACCAGAGTTCATATGTCTAGATGCCTTGTTTCAGAGACTTGGAGAAAGTGACATGTAAAAATAGCCTATAAAGTATAAGCTGTAGCCAGTCTGTAGAATATGTATCATTTTTGTGTTTGTGAATAACCTGTGTTTCAAAGTACCTAAATGCACAAAGTCTCCAATCAGCTCAGGACTTTCTCTTAATAATATTGAATTAGCTACAATATCAAAAGTGGCAAAATTTTGGAGGGGTGAATTAAGTTGTAAAACATGTGAATAACAAATAAATCACCCTCGTATGGTCATTTCTAAGTATGGCAGGAAAGTTGCCCAGGTTGTGAGAAAATTAATTGGTCTCCAAGCTTGGTAAACCTAGGTCACCTAGTTGTCATTGTTATAATTTTTAATATCTTAAATGTGACTACCTTATTTCAGTTATCTTGGAAAACCAATTTATTTTCTCTCTATAAATAATTACAACATGCCAAGAAAAAGAAAAAGTTTCACTGAATTGTCTTCTCGACAGAAACGAAGAAGATTGATTACAGTGAAACTAATTGATTCAAGAAACGGTGCATCTTCACCTGAAGAATTGTCTACAAATAGAAATAATTCTGATCGATCTCCAAATAATGATGCATTACCTATTGTTACATCCAAATACCCTGACAGGTCTCCTTCAAACAGTTCTGGATCTTCGCCCTGTCTTGATAATGAATCTATGAGTAATAGTTCAAGTACTATCAAAGAAACCTCTTCAAATGACTCATCAAGATCCTTTTCTTTGCTACACTGTGATAATCAAGATGAAATAACTGATAATTTTTCTAATGTACATTATTCTGCTGAGAACTGCACACATTTAATTGAAACATCTTTATCTACATGGATAAAGAGGGAAAAAAAAGTGTCTCATGAGTCAGTGAACAGGTTACTGGTAGAGTTAAGGAATAATTTTCCTTCTTTACCCAAAAGTGTCAAAACACTGCTCAAGTATGATAGAGAACAAAACATAGTTCAACCAATGGACAGAGGTGAATATATCCATTTCCCAAATTGGTTAACAGGTATAATGAAACTGATCAATCAAAATACTAATTGTGTTAGAGTAGTGGATTTGCTAGTCAACATTGATGGTATACCATTGTTCAACAATACCATAAAGTATACAGCTTATCCATTATTGGTAAAAGCAATGAATTTTTCTGATGATCATATATTTTGTGTTGGTATTTATTGTTCAAATAAAGTAAATCACACAGGTTTTCCTGACTCTAGCAAATTGCTTGAAGCTTTTTTCAGTGATATTGAATCTCCATTAGATACTGCACATGGTTCTGTAAAATTAAATCTGAAGGCTTTCTGCTGTGATGCTCCTGTCAGAGCATCACTGAAAAATATTGTTAGTCATTCTGGATATGGAAGTTGTGAAAGATGTACCCAGCATGGGGAATATCATGGGTCTGTTGTATATCCTAGAGTTACTGATACTCTAAGAACTGATGAATCATTCAATAATAGGACCCACCAAATTCATCACAAAGGTGATTCACCCTTAGAGTTGATAAATTTCCCTATGGTTTCTGGTTTCATTCTAGATTATATGCATTCCGTATGTATTGGAACAATGAAACGAATACTTTTGAGATTGACTACTTTTAACAAAAGAGGGAAAAATGTTAACTTGTCCACCAAAATGAAAGCAGACTTGCAAGTAAATTTAGATGGGATTCAGCAGCACATACCCTCTGATTTTAACAGAACTTTGGATGGAGGCATAAAAAATTTGTGTCACTGGAAGGCAAGCGAACATAGATTATTCCTTTGCTATATAGGATTTGTCCTCTTGGCTAATGAAGAATTAATTGCCCCTGAATTGTATCAAAATTATCTAAAGTTTGCTATAGCAATGAAATTCTTTCTGAGTGATGACCAAACAGTGAATTTGGAATTAATGGACTCTTTGATGAAGGACTTTGTTTCTTCTTCTTCCAAATTATATGGGAAATCCTTTGTTTCCTATAATGTTCATTGTATGATACACCTCATAGATGATTATAAAGTTTATGGAAACTTAAACTTGGTTAGCTGCTTTTGTTTTGAATCTTATTTGGGAGTACATGTGAAAGGTGCTGTAAGGAATGGTTTTAAACCGTTACAACAAATTATTCCTCACATAACAAGACAAAATATGAATATTTCTGAGCCTCGTGAAAGAAAATTCAATCCATCTAGATCAATGAAGTGTAGCCATGTAAATAAATCAGTACATTGTTTCAGACAATTAACTATGCCAATTGGAAGTAGCATCAAAATAAGCATAAGTGATAAAACTTCAGACAGTTGTATTCAACTGAAAGGAGGGGACATTGCTATTTTGATGGGAATCCATTTATCTGAAAGAAAAATTAAACTTCTTGTTTCTTTGTTCCATACTAAAGTATCTTTCTTTGATTCCCCTATTAAGTCTGATTCTATCGGCATATACTTAGTTTCTAAATTGACTACTCCTAAATGGGTATCTTCAAAGAATATTTTTGGTAAAATGATGCTCCTTCCAAACAGAAAAACATTAGGAAGCTTTGTAGCTCTCTTGATGCCTCATACTGTTGTGTGATGCCATGGCCTTCATTTGACATCATGCTAATCTTTATTTCTTCATCTCTTAAACTGTGAAATGTCGAATATGATTTATTAGTATATATGAATATTATATATATATGTTACTTTGAGGAAGTTCCATCATTTTCTGTAGCTAGCTAGATAGCTAGCTAACTATACAAGTCTACCATAAATAATGTGTATTTCAAAGGTAACATAATTAGAATTGTATTTCATATTGTAGGAATATTTTATTTATTTTGTTTAGTTGTGCTATCCAATAAATTTAACCTTACAAAAAATGGAAGAGGCCACTATAAATAGCGTTGGTGGGGCTATTTGTCAAAATGATTCGTATTTTTCTGATTGAAATTAAATGATAATATATAAATATTGATTAGGTGAATTATTTGTTTTAAACTTAGCCACATTCATTATGGTAGAATAGTGCTATGGTCTTTCATTACAAGGTTCATATTAAAGTCCTTGTTCTTATTTTCTTGGTTTTGAGATGGGATGTTAAACCCCTCTTAATTTTATATCTTGTTTTAAACTCTCATGGAAACTGAAGAATCATTTTGTTCAGGAGGTTTTATAAATATATAGTACAAAATATTTGCACCTTGGTCCATGGGCTGCTATCTTACTAAATTTATATCTTTGTTAAGTCATTATTTCACATTTAACCCATCAAGAACCTTAAACAATAAATTGTTTGACAAAAAGGTTAAAATCAATAGATGCAAAACATTATTTTCAAACATTTCGAAATATAAAGAATAGTACAAACACATACTTCGCATTTAATTATTTAATAATTTTTCAGTGGGTTAATTGCTCTTTTTTATTTGTAAAAACTAATTTTGCTGCTAGATTCAGAATTAGAAACTGAAGTATTGATTATTGTATTTCTATTTTTAAAAATTCTCAAAAAGAACACTTTATTCAGTAACTTTGAAATTTGAATTAGTTTTTCTATTGCTTCTTTGCTTCTAGCTCCCTCTGATCAAAAATCCATGCATTACATGTCTTATATTTGAAAAGTGTCAAAGCAAAGTATCTGAATAAGTATTACTAAAATATGTTTTAAATTTTAGGGATGAGACGAAGTATCAGAAGTAACGTTAATTTTCTTGTATCGATATCAGCATTATTTTCTGGTATCAGTTGTTCTGATATTGTTTTAAGCAAAAAAAGTGCTGATACTTTACCTATAACACTAGTATATATTTAAAAAAATTATATTATAATTTATTATTTATCTGTTAAATAATATCTATTCCATCAATTTAAATTGATGTAACAATAATTTCATATAGATAGGTAATCCTAATTTTCAAAATTATTAATTTCATTCAAATAATCAAAGTATTGGTGAAAATCTATGTATAGGTATCAGTGAAAATCTAGGAATCGATATCGATGAAAAACTGTGGTATCGGTATCGGCAAAAAAAATTTATTCGTACCATCTTTATTAAATTTGTTATTACACTAATAACAAATCAAATTTTAGTTAACTCATATATGCCCAGTGCTTTATGAAAACAACTCTTAAATAATAAGATGCAAATTCACACTCACTGAAAATTTTAATATGTAAAGATTGTTTATTTTCTTAAATTTTTGAAAAGAAAGTTTTGCATTTATAGAGGTTACTATTTTGTGAACCATTTGATTATTTAAGGTGTTAATTGTGCAAGCAAATGATTGTAACGAAGAAAGAAATTTAATATTACTTCAATATTGATTTCCATGGTTCTTCATTCACAATTTCAGACTATACAATTATCATTTTTATAATAAAATTTTAGGTTAAAATAATAATACACTTTACATCAAATGAATTCCAATAAAGGGTAACTTTACAAACTCATTACAATTCACCCAAAATAAAATTATAATATATTTCAGTTGTCTGCTATGGCAGTTGTCCTAGAGCTACTCTCCTATATGTCCTCTCCTTCAAAGTCCCTTGTTTTATTTTTGGATTAATATTAGTGGACATCTATTGGAGTTACTTAGTGATGAACCAATTTTCATAATGAAGCTATGATGATTTTTCATTCTAGATTTAAATTATATTAATAAAACAATATCATGGCTCAAAAATACAGCAGATTCTTAGGTGTAATTTTTGAGGACAGATCTAATGAAGTTATTCCTAAGCGTTGGATGCATTCTGAAACGGGGCAAGATAACTGCATCAAAGTGCTCTTCCCACCAGGAGATGTACAGTCAAAAGCTAAAAAAGAGGAGAAACCGGGGAAGAGTTGGACACTGCATCCTGCAAAAGTGCTTGCCCAATCTGGTTAGTAGTTGCATTTATCCTTTCATATGTTTAAGATGTCAATTGATGTTGATTTCAGTTATCTAAATGGAATAGAAAAATGAAATTACATAGCTATATGGTATTCTTTCAGGAAAATTCAAGAAATGTGAGAAAAAACTCTATGATGCTTGTAATATTATGGACACTACAGCCACTGAAATGAGCAGTGATGCAGACTCATCAGATTCTGAAACAACAGATTTTCCAGGCACGCAACTAGTCACTGTGTCAAATGCATTTACTCCTCCCATTGTGCGAAATCAATCTCAAGGTAGCGGATCAGCTAATATGCAGCCTAGTGCATATGAGAAGTACGTTGATATGCATCATACTTAGCTCTTAATGGTCTCTTATCTTATTTTGTGTATTAGGTAGAACTCTGTAGACTTTCATCTATTTTTGTCATTTTTATTTATTTTAACTTTACAGTTCAGAACTCGATGAAATTGATCTTTGATAGGCTACAAAAATGTTTCCGCTTTCAAAGACTTGTAAATTGTTATAGCCAATGAACGAAAAAACTGTATCATGGTCACTTTGTCTCCGCCTCTTATTGTACTATTAACTGGTAAAAACAATTTTGAACTGATGGACATAGTTTAAGAACAGGTGAGGGTGACTATTTTTTATCATTGCGTGAATGTTACTCTTAGAGCTAACTCAGTAATTTTTTAAACTAAAAGACATTGAATGAAAGAAAAAAAAAATAATGATAGACATTTTAATTGAGGGTGCTCAATGCTTATACTTCTTCCTCAGAAACTATATGGATATGGAACAACTTCAGTGACATTTTGATCTCATTGAAGCTTTCATTCTGAATATTCGTTCT
Source organism: Caprella mutica (assembly GCA_947561585.1). Classification (NCBI taxonomy): domain Eukaryota; kingdom Metazoa; phylum Arthropoda; class Malacostraca; order Amphipoda; family Caprellidae; genus Caprella; species Caprella mutica. The sequence continues at coordinate 2,739 of CANNZV010004460.1, read as the reverse complement.
TCGCTTGTTCATTGCATGGTTAAGGCTTGTTTCACACAAGCATTTTCAACAGCGCGAAAAAAGCTTTTTCTTAAATTGTTTTTTTTTTTATTGCTGATGGAAAAAACGCAAGTGTGAACACATTTTAAGAAAAGCTTTTTTTCGCGTTGTTAAAAATGCAAGTGTGAAGCGAGCCTCAACCATGCAATGAACAACCGAAGAACGAATATTCCTAGTGAAAACTTCAATAAGATCAAAATGTCACTGAAGTTGTTCTATTTTCAAATAATTTCCAAGAAGAAGCTTAAGAACCCTGTATTTAAATGTCTACCATTTTATATTTTTTCATTTTATTCACTGCCTTTTACTAAGTAAAATCACAGAGTTAAATCTAAGAATAACCTTCGCGCAATGACAAAAATAATCACCCTCACTCTTTGTTCATCTGTTCTTAAACTATGTCCATCATTTTAAAAATGTTTTTACCTGTTAATAGTACAATAAGAGGCGGAGAAAAATAGACAGAGATACAGTTTTCTCGTTCATTGCTAAAGATTTACAAGTATTTGAAAAAGCGGAAACATTTTTGTGGCCCATATTGTATCATAATGATTATGCTTCATACAATGTCAAGAGTCGTTACCGATTATTATATAAAAATCATAGCTTGTTATAATTTTGGGTATCAGCTGTGATGACTGAAGTGGAAGGGGTGTAGTGTCACAATTTTTCATCAATTTGTTGTAATTTCCATCTCACTAGGATCCTTGAAGATAAAATTTCTGAAGTTCAGAAGTCTCTTGATAAGGCACTGAAGATGCTAGCAGCAATTGCCGTTTCAGTTGAAGAAGGCTTTGAGAGTGTCATAAAGCCTCGTGAGTTAACTGAATGTCCGAACCCAGCTGCTACCATGGAGGAGCTGAGCAATCTACTAAAATTTGAAGATATAGTAAGTAGCAACTATCTGAATTTTATTTCCCAACTTTCATATTTTGATATATATTAGATATGCAGCTATGTAATGATATAATAGTTAGTTTTTATGTATTATATATTTTTTAACACCAAACTTACTCAAGAATATAATTAACAGAAAGTAATTCTTGGTAGTCAGAAGGGCCATTCTCCTACCGATACTGTAACGAAAATCTTCAGAAGACTTATGACCAGAGAATTTGCAGCTACTTTCAGCCTCAGTGGGTTGGGGGACAAAAGGAAAGCCACTAAAAACAGCTTCAAGGATCATGATGTTGCCCCATTAATTTATGGTATGTAATGTTGATATTTGTATATATTGCAAAATAATGCATTAAATTAAAGAGATCGACAATTGAATAAAGGATCAAGTGTGATGATTGTAAAATTTGTTTGCCTATGCAGTTCCTAAACTGATGTGATCTGGATCCTATAACTATCACATATATATATATACCATTTGTCAGTTATTTGCAATTAGTGGGATAGTGTTATGCTTTTGAAATAGCTACAAGTTCTTAGCTTTATTCACTATCACTTTCTTCATTCTCTCTTGCATTTTGTATATATTTAAGATTTAATTTTCGAAATCGAACTAATTAATGTTAAAATTATGTTACATTTCTGCAACTGAAATTTTTCTTCTATTAAAGGATTGCTGGAAGTCCTACATGTGGGTGTACCGAGATCAGATCTGAATCGATTCATTTCTGCAAGTCTCAAGAGTTTCAATTATGTCACTCCAAAGAAGAGGAAACAAAAGGAAGGTGAATTAGAGGAATCTGCAGCTAAGATTGTAAGACCTAATTCAGATGCCAATGATGTTGAAGTGCAAGCCCAAGACGCTGAATCACTACCAGAAGTCCAAGAAACAGAGTAAACTAAATTTATTAGACTAAATTAGTTGAGACGTATAAAGTCACCTACTGTGTCTTAAATGCCCACTCCAGTCAAAATCAACTCGCTAAAAATTTAGTTGTAAGTTTTCTTGGTCTGGTTTGGAAACAAGTTTTTTGTTTATATTAATAAATTTATTTTCCAGCCAATATATGTGTATTACTTCCACATCAGAAATTTATCCATATATTAACTAATAGCTAATATCTGTAAATAACTAAATTCACCAAGGATAAATTATCTATAACAACTATGGATAATAAAAGTGATAATTTACCATAATGGTAATTCAATCATCCTCGGTTAATAGCAAAAAAATATCCGTAACATTATTTAATTATCCATAAATCAACTAATGATATCTGCAAATAACTAAATTCACCACGGATAAATTATCTATTACAATTATCGATAATATGGATAATAAAAGCGAAAATATTTACCATAATGGTAATTCAATCATCCTTAGTTAATGGTAAAAATATCCGTAACATTATTTAATATATCCGTTAATAAACTATAAATATCTGTAAACTTGGAAATTTACATGGATAAATCATCTATAACAATTGTCTATAATATATGTGAACGTTACCTCTCTTAATGCACGGATAATTTTACCATTATTGTAAATCACATCCATTATCGGAAGGAATATCCATTATTTCATTTAATTCATCCGTAAATTAACTGATAATATCGGTAAACTACGAAATTCACATGGATAAATTTTCTATTACAATTATCGATAATATGGATAATAAAAGCGGACGCTCCCGCCCTTAATGCATGGATAATTTTTCCATAATATTCATCTATAAACTTCATATTTACGGATAATATTACCATAATTTTCTGCCTGGGT
>CANNZV010004459.1:0-40766 GCA_947561585.1 Caprella mutica | reverse complement strand
AGTCTCCCAAAAAAATAGGCAAGTCTCCCAAAAAAAATAGGCAAGTCTCCCAAAAAAAATAGGCAAGTCTCCCAAAAAAATAGGCAAGTCTCCCAAAAAATAGGCAAGTCTCCCAAAAAATAGGCAAGTCTCCCAAAAAAATAGGCAAGTCTCCCAAAAAAATAGGCAAGTCTCCCATAAAAATAGGCAAGTCTCCCAAAAAAATAGGCAAGTCTCCCAAAAAAATAGGCAAGTCTCCCAAAAAAATAGGCAAGTCTCCCAAAAAAATAGGCAAGTCTCCCAAAAAAATAGGCAAGTCTCCCAAAAAAATAAGCAAGTCTCCCAAAAAAATAGGCAAGTCTCCCAAAAAAATAGGAAAGTCTCCCAAAAAAATAGGAAAGTCTCCCAAAAAAATAGGCAAGTCTCCCAAAAAGTAGGCAAGTCTCCCAAAAAGTAGGCAAGTCTCCCAAAAAGTAGGCAAGTCTCCCAAAAAGTAGGCAAGTCTCCCAAAAAGTAGGCAAGTCTCACAAAAAATAGGCAAGTCTCACAAAAAATAGGCAAGTCTCACAAAAAATAGGCAAGTCTCACAAAAAATAGGCAAGTCTCACAAAAAATAGGCAAGTCTCACAAAAAATAGGCAAGTCTCACAAAAAATAGGCAAGTCTCACAAAAAATAGGCAAGTCTCACAAAAAATAGGCAAGTCTCACAAAAAATAGGCAAGTCTCACAAAAAATAGGCAAGTCTCACAAAAAATAGGCAAGTCTCACAAAAAATAGGCAAGTCTCACAAAAAATAGGCAAGTCTCACAAAAAATAGGCAAGTCTCACAAAAAATAGGCAAGTCTCACAAAAAATAGGCAAGTCTCACAAAAAATAGGCAAGTCTCACAAAAAATAGGCAAGTCTCACAAAAAATAGGCAAGTCTCACAAAAAATAGGCAAGTCTCACAAAAAATAGGCAAGTCTCACAAAAAATAGGCAAGTCTCACAAAAAATAGGCAAGTCTCACAAAAATAGGCAAGTCTCACAAAAATAGGCAAGTCTCACAAAAAATAGGCAAGTCTCACAAAAAATAGGCAAGTCTCACAAAAAATAGGCAAGTCTCACAAAAAATAGGCAAGTCTCACAAAAAATAGGCAAGTCTCACAAAAAATAGGCAAGTCTCACAAAAAATAGGCAAGTCTCACAAAAAATAGGCAAGTCTCACAAAAATAGGCAAGTCTCACAAAAATAGGCAAGTCTCACAAAAATAGGCAAGTCTCACAAAAATAGGCAAGTCTCCCAAAAAAATAGGCAAGTCTCCCAAAAAAATAGGCAAGTCTCCCAAAAAAATAGGCAAGTCTCCCAAAAAAATAGGCAAGTCTCCCAAAAAAATAGGCAAGTCTCCCAAAAAAATAGGCAAGTCTCCCAAAAAATAGGCAAGTCTCCCAAAAAATAGGCAAGTCTCCCAAAAAAATAGGCAAGTCTCCCAAAATAATAGGCAAGTCTCCCAAAAAAATAGGCAAGTCTCCCAAAAAAAATAGGCAAGTCTCCCAAAAAAAATAGGCAAGTCTCCCAAAAAAATAGGCAAGTCTCCCAAAAAAATAGGCAAGTCTCCCAAAAAAATAGGCAAGTCTCCCAAAAAAATAGGCAAGTCTCCCAAAAAAATAGGCAAGTCTCCCATAAAAATAGGCAAGTCTCCCAAAAAAATAGGCAAGTCTCCCAAAAAAATAGGCAAGTCTCCCAAAAAAATAGGCAAGTCTCCCAAAAAAATGGGCAAGTCTCCCAAAAAAATAGGCAAGTCTCCCAAAAAAATAAGCAAGTCTCCCAAAAAAATATGCAAGTCTCCCAAAAAAATAGGAAAGTCTCCCAAAAAAATAGGAAAGTCTCCCAAAAAAATAGGCAAGTCTCCCAAAAAGTAGGCAAGTCTCCCAAAAAGTAGGCAAGTCTCCCAAAAAGTAGGCAAGTCTCCCAAAAAGTAGGCAAGTCTCCCAAAAAGTAGGCAAGTCTCACAAAAAATAGGCAAGTCTCACAAAAAATAGGCAAGTCTCACAAAAAATAGGCAAGTCTCACAAAAAATAGGCAAGTCTCACAAAAAATAGGCAAGTCTCACAAAAAATAGGCAAGTCTCACAAAAAATAGGCAAGTCTCACAAAAAATAGGCAAGTCTCACAAAAAATAGGCAAGTCTCACAAAAAATAGGCAAGTCTCACAAAAAATAGGCAAGTCTCACAAAAAATAGGCAAGTCTCACAAAAAATAGGCAAGTCTCACAAAAAATAGGCAAGTCTCACAAAAAATAGGCAAGTCTCACAAAAAATAGGCAAGTCTCACAAAAAATAGGCAAGTCTCACAAAAAATAGGCAAGTCTCACAAAAAATAGGCAAGTCTCACAAAAAATAGGCAAGTCTCACAAAAAATAGGCAAGTCTCACAAAAAATAGGCAAGTCTCACAAAAAATAGGCAAGTCTCACAAAAAATAGGCAAGTCTCACAAAAATAGGCAAGTCTCACAAAAATAGGCAAGTCTCACAAAAAATAGGCAAGTCTCACAAAAAATAGGCAAGTCTCACAAAAAATAGGCAAGTCTCACAAAAAATAGGCAAGTCTCACAAAAAATAGGCAAGTCTCACAAAAAATAGGCAAGTCTCACAAAAAATAGGCAAGTCTCACAAAAAATAGGCAAGTCTCACAAAAATAGGCAAGTCTCACAAAAATAGGCAAGTCTCACAAAAATAGGCAAGTCTCACAAAAATAGGCAAGTCTCACAAAAATAGGCAAGTCTCACAAAAATAGGCAAGTCTCACAAAAATAGGCAAGTCTCACCAAAATAGGCAAGTCTCACAAAAATAGGCAAGTCTCACAAAAATAGGCAAGTCTCACAAAAATAGGCAAGTCTCACAAAAATAGGCAAGTCTCACAAAAATAGGCAAGTCTCACAAAAATAGGCAAGTCTCACAAAAATAGGCAAGTCTCACAAAAATAGGCAAGTCTCACAAAAATAGGCAAGTCTCACAAAAATAAGCAAGTCGCAAATATAGGAAAGTCGCAAATATAGGAAAGTCGCAAATATAGGAAAGTCGCAAATATAGGAAAGTCGCAAATATAGGAAAGTCGCAAATATAGGTAAGTCGAAACATAGGTAAGTCGCAAACATAGGTAAGTCGCAAACATAGGTAAGTCGCAAACATAGGTAAGTCGCAAATATAGGTAAGTCGCAAATATAGGTAAGTCCCAAATATAGGTAGTTAGTTCTGAAGTTAGTTCAGAACGCTAGTGAAGTTAGTTCAGAACGCTAGTGAAGTTAGTTCAGAACGCTAGTGAAGTTAGTTCAGAACGCTAGTGAAGTTAGTTCAGAACGCTAGTGAAGTTAGTTCAGAACGCTAGTGAAGTTAGTTCAGAACGCTAGTGAAGTTAGTTCAGAACGCTAGTGAAGTTAGTTCAGAACGCTAGTGAAGTTAGTTCAGAACGCTAGTGAAGTTAGTTCAGAACGCTAGTGAAGTTAGTTCAGAACGCTAGTGAAGTTAGTTCAGAAGGCTAGTGAAGTTAGTTCAGAACGCTAGTGAAGTTAGTTCAGAACGCTAGTGAAGTTAGTTCAGAACGCTAGTGAAGTTAGTTCAGAACGCTAGTGAAGTTAGTTCAGAACGCTAGTGAAGTTAGTTCAGAACGCTAGTGAAGTTAGTTCAGAACGCTAGTGAAGTTAGTTCAGAACGCTAGTGAAGTTAGTTCAGAACGCTAGTGAAGTTAGTTCAGAACGCTAGTGAAGTTAGTTCAGAACGCTAGTGAAGTTAGTTCAGAACGCTAGTGAAGTTAGTTCAGAACGCTAGTGAAGTTAGTTCAGAACGCTAGTGAAGTTAGTTCAGAACGCTAGTGAAGTTAGTTCAGAACGCTAGTGAAGTTAGTTCAGAACGCTAGTGTAGTTAGCTCAGAACGCTAGTGAAGTTAGTTCAGAACGCTAGTGAAGTTAGTTCAGAACGCTAGTGAAGTTAGTTCCAGAACGCTAGTGAAGTTAGTTCCAGAACGCTAGTGAAGTTAGTTCCAGAACGCTAGTGAAGTTAGTTCCAGAACGCTAGTGAAGTTAGTTCCAGAACGCTAGTGAAGTTAGTTCCAGAACGCTAGTGAAGTTAGTTCCAGAACGCTAGTGAAGTTAGTTCCAGAACGCTAGTGAAGTTAGTTCCAGAACGCTAGTGAAGTTAGTTCCAGAACGCTAGTGAAGTTAGTTCCAGAACGCTAGTGAAGTTAGTTCCAGAACGCTAGTGAAGTTAGTTCCAGAACGCTAGTGAAGTTAGTTCCAGAACGCTAGTGAAGTTAGTTCCAGAACGCTAGTGAAGTTAGTTCCAGAACGCTAGTGAAGTTAGTTCCAGAACGCTAGTGAAGTTAGTTCCAGAACGCTAGTGAAGTTAGTTCCAGAACGCTAGTGAAGCTAGTTCCAGAACGCTTGTGAAGCTAGTTCCAGAACGCTAGTGAAGCTAGTTCCAGAACCTAGTGAAGCTAGTTCCAGAACGCTAGTGAAGCTAGTTCCAGAACGCTAGTGAAGCTAGTTCCAAAACGCTAGTGAAGCTAGTTCCAGAACGCTAGTGAAGCTAGTTCCAGAACGCTAGTGAAGCTAGTTCCAGAACGCTAGTGAAGCTAGTTCCAGAACGCTAGTGAAGCTAGTTCCAGAACGCTAGTGAAGCTAGTTCCAGAACGCTAGTGAAGCTAGTTCCAGAACGCTAGTGAAGCTAGTTCCAGAACGCTAGTGAAGCTAGTTCCAGAACGCTAGTGAAGCTAGTTCCAGAACGCTAGTGAAGCTAGTTCCAGAACGCTAGTGAAGCTAGTTCCAGAAGGCTAGTGAAGCTAGTTCCAGAACGCTAGTGAAGCTAGTTCCAGAAGGCTAGTGAAGCTAGTTCCAGAACGCTAGTGAAGCTAGTTCCAGAAGGCTAGTGAAGCTAGTTCCAGAAGGCTAGTGAAGCTAGTTCCAGAACGCTAGTGAAGCTAGTTCCAGAAGGCTAGTAAAGCTAGTTCCAGAACGCTAGTGAAGCTAGTTCCAGAAGGCTAGTGAAGCTAGTTCCAGAACACTAGTGAAGTTAGTTATCCTGAAAGCCTTAAATTACCAACTCCTATGTCTCAATCCGCTTAGGGTTAATGTTAGTACTCTTTTGTGAATTTTAAAATAATCTGAAGCAGAAGGGACAATGAACACTTAGATACTACATTGAACAAAAACAATCAAGTGGAGGGTAGAGAGGTAAAGTTGGGTAACTACGAAGTGTCGCTCTCCACGAAATGAAGCTTTTCCTCTACGGTAAAGTTAGGTGCATTCTTACCCAACTGTACTTCTAAACGAATATGAAATATCTCAAACGGTGTACCTATGTGTGTTCTCACCCAACTACACCGCTCACATTAAAGCAGTATTCTATTGCGGTGAAGTAGTGTGTGTCGTTCCACAACTTCACCTCTCACTGATTCAGTCAATGATATTTAGGTAAAGTTGTGTGTGTAGTTACCCAACTTGTCCTCTCAATAATCTACAGTTTCCTGGGAAGGCGGGGGGGGGGGGGGGGATATCTATCTATCCATCGATTAGGAGGTGAAGTTGGGTATGTTAATGGATACCCAACTATTCTGGAATCGTACATATATTAAAAAAATTACAGTCATTAGTTACGTAATGAGCGTTAGCAATAATTCAATTAACATTATAAGCTGGTACCTAATACCTTATTGCTTATCATGAAGTAATTTAAAAGCACGAACACAAAACAATTACTACCTTTTGTTACTCATTCATGAATAACAAAATACAAACACTATTATTTCTCATTTATATATATATCAAACTATAATTATTTTTAATAAAATATCATCGTAATATTCAATAGTTTACCTACCTACTGTTAGTGCAGCAATAATACTATTTTGATATATTTACTGAAACTTATAGGTTCTGGATGTATTCAACTATTTATAGATACTAATTTAGCAACCAATAATTTATCGATTACTTTTCAGTAGGTATATTTATTTTCAATCTACCTAATCATTGATATGTTCAGATAATAATAACGTGTTGCATTTACTGATAATTTAGAAATGAATTAGGTAATATAAAAATAATATAAATACAATGAATCAGTTTAAGTAATTAAAATATGTTTAGTGCATAGTGACAATGACACTAGTCATCTTTTGATGGATTGAAATATTGATTATTCTAAACCTAGGTATCTGAGAAAACTAGGTTTCAAAATTTCAGTAATGTAATGCAAAGAAAAAGTGATTAAAAATAAATGGTAATGTTAGCATGATAAATATCCAATAATAAATAAAAATACTGCAATATTATAATGTTATTTACGTATCGAATAATAGTGGGTATTTATTATTTATTAATAATATAAATACGCTCAAAAGACAAATATAAGGGAGGGGAAGGGGTTGACAATATACAAGGAAAAAGGTAGTGAATGATAGGTACACTGAGAAAACAAATATACAATCAAAGTATGTACTAATATTTCTTTGTTAACTGGTAATTTATTTATAACAAAATAGTATATAACAAATGCAATAATTTCGTGTCTAGTTTTGATTCAGTTGAAGGCGTAAGCACATGTACGTACGAATGTTCTTGTACAGTCACTTTCACTGACGATTTTATCGCACGTTATATTCATGATTAAAATAATTAATAACTATTAGTGTTGCATCCAGCTATGGTTAAATATTAGGTTATAATTAGAAAATATATTCAAGTTCTAAATTATTTTCAACTATGGAAGTTTATAATCTTTACATTTTTGAATGAGCTAGGTTGATGTGCAATGTTTTTTATTCTATTATTAGGTTCAGGTAAAGTAATAAGCTTCATAGTTAGCTAGGTACATATGTAAGAAATTGTATTTCTTTCAATTTTGCGTGTACGATATAATTTTTGAGGTTAGTAATATTAGTATTACCTAGGTAACAGTTTGTCGGATGGTATTCAATTTTTGCAATAAAAACTAACTTTTTCTTGACAATGAAATAATAATTATTTATCTTTAAACCTTGATCACACATAAGCTATACACTGAAAAATTAAATTATATTTCTTCAATAGTACTTGTATCCTCATTATTAAATGTATTACGTACCTTAATATATTCATCATTCCATTACTCCACTACTCTCATTTTAACGATACATTTAACTTGTATGTATGTTAGTTAGTGCCACTTTTTCACGTCAATTTCATAAGCTTCAAAATACATTCAAATTTGAATAGGTACTACCTACATGAATGAAACTTTCATAAAAAAAGGTAGTTTATAAAACTTATTCTGATATATATACTGTACCATACGTCATTATCAAATATGTCTACTAATTCATGGTTATCTGGGGTAAGTTACGAAATATTGGACAGTTCCACATTTTCAGACAAAGGAGAAAAAATAATCATTCCAATAAAATATATTATATACTCTTTATTTTAATAGGTATTAGTGATAATTATCAGTATACCAATTATATATATGACCGAAAATGTGGAACTGACCGATAATTCGTAACTTAACCCTCTACCTATGTCAATTTATTTAATATTTTACAGCTGAGCACTGATAGCGCAACGCAATACAAAATACTTAATTCAGTTAGCTACCTAGACCAATGTTTGAATATTATAATATCTCTTAATAACTAATTATTGACGAAGAATACCTTCCTATTGGTTTAAATATTTGAATTGAAGATTTTTTGTACTGATGGAAATTATTTATATTATATTTATATTTATATTATGTATACTTAGGAACCAATAGATTAAAGAATATTTGCAATTACTATTTACGAAATAATACGGTCAGGAAGTTTGAAGTTGATAATATATATGTACTATTCTAGTTTGGGTTACTATTCATTAGTCCGACGCACCATTAGTCCGACACTTTTGCAGATTCTATCTGATTTAACAACAAATATATGTACAAAAGGGGGCGTGCCACAACCCTCCCCCCCCCCCCCAATACCCCTGCCAGTTCATTAAATAATCATTTAGTGTGCAGTACAACAAACTAGCGGATTCAACAAACTACATTAAATGATGAAATACAATGAATCATTGCATCTTACAATTTCATATTAGCAATAAAGTCAACTTATAAAGGATTAAAGGAATGTAAAATTTAAAAAAACGAAAGCAAATATTATTTTATTATTTGGATTATTTTTTAATTGAGTATATCTATTTAACAATCATTTTTATTGTAATAAAAAAAAGAGAAATAACACAAAAAGTTGTAACTGTCACAACTTGTGAGTGCGCTAACTTTTACATACCTAATTTAACTAGTGTATCTTGAAACTAACTCATGATTAACCAACTAGTGTATCTAACTATCTAATTTTATTTGTAATTACTCAACAAGTGTATCTTGATACCTAACCTTAGGTACTCAGTTCATGACTGTCAAACTATGGCTGTAGGTCGTAAGCCCCCTAGGTCAAGAGCCCCCTGCCAGGGTTATAAACAATCATGAAGTGTGCAGTACAACAAACTAGCGGATACAACAAACTACATTAGCAACTCTCAGTTATTTCTATCTAAGTAGTTCTTCATTTGTTTAACTTGATAAATAAGGATTTAAAAAACAGGGAGAGGGTGCTCGTGACCGGGGGGGGAGGGGGCTTATGACCTAGGGGGGCTCATGACCGGGAGCTCTTGACCGTACCCCAAACTATATGATCTAGGTACCTAATAATATCCCAATTGGTGTATGTAGGTCCCTAACTTACTTATACCTGATTATAGTATCTATGTACATATTTAGTAATTAACTAACTAATGTAGCAAGGTAATTTCTACTATCCAAAATAGTGTTTCTATGTACCTAACGAGTAACTAACTATTCAACTGCATTTGTATCTTTCAATAAACTTCTATGACCGAAAATATTTTGAAGTTCAATATTTTTACACTATTTATAGCGTTATCGGTATAATATGAAATTAAAAAAGATATTTATCCCTTATAATCACGAGCTAGTATACTAAGTCATAAAGTCAACATTTTCTTTGACAGTCAATCGATCAGTGTTTTAAATCTTGAATACGATAGACAGTGATTGAGAAATTAACATGTAAGTCCACTAGTGTGAGTGATCTTCTGAGAACAAACATACGTACACATACATTCACAGATATGAAGAATGACCAGTGACTCATACGCTGAAATTTAACTATATATTAACACAAAATTAATGTATTGTATTTAGTTGTAAAAAAATATAAGTTTATAGAGGAATAGAAGTACACAGTTGAATAGGTTATTTTTTCTCTCTGTTATCATTTATTGCCAAATTATTTTCCCCAAACTGTATATCAGTCTTTACATACAGATCCCCCACCCCTCATTCATCTCACCCCCCCCCCCCCTCTATCAGTAGCTACCTACCGTAATGTTTAAAAAATTATTTATAAGCCTTGAACTGCAGAAAACTAAGCATTGTCAAATAATAGGAATGTATATTATTATACTTAAATTATATTATAATATTTAACTGACATATAAAATTATTATAGGATATGAATTTTGATTATCTATAAGAATCATACAGTTTGATCACTTTTTGTGTTTCTAAAAGAAGCATTAATATAATATTAAAATCCAATTAGGTAGGCTTATCACATAGTGTGGATAATAAGATGTATTATTGTGACCGTTATTTGAATGAAGATTTGTGATATATTGAGTGATAATGATAGCATTTTTAGGTATGATTGATTGAATTTATTGTTTATTATAGTTGAGTTATTCAATTGAGATGTAAGTTTAAATAAATAATTGGATTTAAGAATATTGATTAGTTATTTACACTTTAGGTACTTGACTAATTAGGATAAGTTCCGATTATCGAACGGTTCCATATTTTTGAGCAAGTAAGCGAATATATTATGATTATTAATTTAACTCTCATTTTAACCTTTTTTACTTATGCGTAAATCTGGAACAGTCCGATAACTCAGAACTTACCCTACAGATAGGTATGAATTATTTGATGGTTTTCCCTAAATAAATTCGGTACCTAGCAACATACCGTGATTTTAAAACTTAGCACCCAAGAGCTCTATCCGTTAGCTGTCTTTGGTGAATGGGAAAGAAGGGGGTGGCGTCCCTAAGGCCCCGAACTGTTGTAATTTGGATTATGGATTTTTTTAAGTTTTACATATTTACCATTTTTTCAAACTACTTGCAGTTTAAGAGGACAGTGCTTGGGCTAAACTCTTCAACTACACTTCTTAGGTAAACTCATAGGGTTACTATTCATTGGCCCGACAACACCATTAGTTTGACGCCCCACTAGTCCAACATCAGTCCGACACTTTTGCAGTTTATTACTGCATAACATCAAATATATGTATATACTGGGGCGTGACAGGTCATTAAATAATCATGAAGTGTGTAGTACAACAAACTAGCGGATACAACAAACAACATTATATGATGAAATACAACGAATGATTGCATCATACAAATGTATTAGAAATAAAGTAAACTAAGAAAGGAATATAAAATTCTCAAAATGAAAGAAAAAAAATATTATTAGGATTATTTATTAATGGAGCATATCTATTTAAAAAATAATTTTATTTTAATAAAAAAGTAAAACGAGAAATAACACAGAAAACTGTAACACCTCTTGATTTTCCTCTTCCATATGTGATTGCAGCCATCGATGCTTGTGACCTTTTTCGTCACATTCCTTGGATAGTGATTGCATTCACGGAGTAGCTTTATGTTGAACCATTTCATATATAACTCGAATTACTTTTTTTCTAAATTTTTAGATATAACTTGACTTCTTAAATTGATTTAAAAATGTTTTAAATTTAAGTTAAAAAGGTGTAGTACCTACCTAACTACCTAGAAAAGTATCACTTCCGGTCCCAACTACCAGTACGACAGTACCTACAGTCAGTCATCAATGATAGTTAATTTAGTGTTTATTTTACGATGAAAGTTATTTTTCCCACCTACCTAATCAATAAAATGTTCAAATAACAATAAATATATAGCCTAACTAAAATGTGTCACTAAAGAATAATATGATAATAAAATAATGATACTAATTATTGTAACAATCTTTAAAATATAACCAACTGGTTCCTGGATAATGACAAACACCTATAAAAATTTCAAGCAATTTGATTGAAACCTTTTTGAGTTATGCGAAAACCTAGCATGACTACAAATAAATAAATACTGCCTAAAGTGTAACCTTCTGCAATCTGCGAAGGTGATAAGATAAGTTAAAATCAGAACCTAGTAATAAAATAATTCATTTTATGATACATTATATGTTCAATAACTGTATGTGAGTAAAAAAAAGGTTTCAAAAATTCAGTAACGTTTATTTACATAAGAAGGTTTTCTCTACTGTTCCATTGCATTACTCACTCAGGAAGGTACTTTGTGATTTAAGGGGGAGAGGTACAGGGCGAGGAGAGGTGTAACTTATAATCGGGGGTGGGGGGAGAAAAGAACGAGTGGTTAATTACACATAAAGAAATTATCTTCTAAGTTAATGTATGCTAATTTATAAGCTGATATTTTATATACAACATATACAAATACATTTGTTTTCACATATGATTTAATTTCAGTGTTTTAATCATTGGTCATTCATGTGAAGTGGTGGACTGTTTAATATTTTGTTAAGCGCGCGAAAATACTGTCACTTCCACTGGCTGCCTGACTTATGTCACTGGTTGTACAACTGTCAATCATCTGAGACACTACTTACTTAGGTACCACCAATATACTGAAGGGAAATGATTAAATTATTAATTTGTTAATTTATAGGGCCTAGTAACAAATATATAAACTATACATAAATTAATAATTATATTGCAGTGAATGATTTATATTATTTACAGGTATAGAGAAATATGCCATCCTGTAAAAACAGTATGATGATCATTATTTGCAGTACATGTTAACTGTGACTGATTCAGTGTTGTGAAGTAAATTTAAATGTACATGATATATTGCAAACAAGGTAATTATTATTAGGAAATAAATAACTATTTTATCAATGAGATTATTGGAGGATAGCACACATCCCGCCACTACTAACCATAGCGCTACTCTCCCCTGTCCCCCTTAGCCCCCTCCCTTACGACCCCCCCCCCCTTATATTATGTCACTCTAGGCACCAAATAGAGTGAGTGAAGTAAAGCACTCATTGCTCAATCACAAATATTTTCTCTCTCTTTTACTTGAGAGTAAGAGAGAACTAATGGATAAGTATAATCTTTAAAATATCCTATGATATGAACTATATACCTAGTATTATTTAATTTAATTTATAAGTTACAAAGAAGATAAGATCTTTGTAACTTATAAGTTACAACAATATTTCACTATTATCATAGTAATGAAATCTTCAACAAAATAATTACATTATTTATAGTAATATAACCGAAAAAATAAAGCATTTCCTAGTTTAGTTCTAACTACCTTGATATGTTGTAGAAAATTCACTTTCCGAGAACTAACTATGGGTGTCCGAACATTGTTATGTTTCCTATCAGTTTTAACTAAAAGACTGATGTTGCTAGGTACCAAGTTACTAAAACAACCAAGTAAATCATACCTATCTATAGGGTAAGTTCCGAGTTATCGAACAGTTCTAGTTTTACGAACAAGTAAAAAAGGTTAATATGAGTATGGAATAATAATTATAAGATATTTTTACGTGCTCGAAAATGAAACTGTTCGATAACTTGGAACTTACCCTAATAAGTCTGCTATCCAAATTGTACATAACTAATCAATATTCTTATATCAAAATATTTATTTAAATTTAATAACAAATACCTCAATCGAATAATTAAACTAGGTAGTATGAACCATATTATATGTAAAATTACCATTAGGTATAAAATTTACTCAATATATCACAAATCGTCATTCAAATAACAGTCACAATAATACATCTTTTTATCCAGAATTTGATTTTATATATTTCAATAATATTTTTTTAACAACGACCATAGTTGTGAAAATGCATGATTATTTTAGATTCTAGAATAATCATATCCAATAATAATTATATGTTAGTTCAACATTAGAATATAATTTGGTAATAACAATAAAGAGATCTATCAGTTGTCATGTTATAGCTCCTCTTTGCAGTTCGAGGCTCATCAATTTGTTAAACATTTCGGTAGGTAGCTAAAAACTACTGATAAAGATGGAAGGAGGGGGTGAAATGATGGGGCGGTGCGTGTGAACGTATAATAATACTATATAGTAAATAGGGATATACAGATTTGGGGAAAATAATTTGGCGGTAAATGATTACAGAGTGAAAAAATAATGTTTTTAATTTTGTACTTCTATTTCTTTATAAACTGTTATTTTATTTACAAATTTATACTATACATTCATGTTAACATCTAATGTAATTCATTGTATTAGTTTCTGGTCATTCAAAGCTTGAATGTTTGTAAATAGGTTTGTTCTCATACAGTCACTTGGGGTGGACTTGCGTTTAGTAAACCGCTGTCTATCTGACTCTATCATATTCAACATTTAAAACACTGACTGACTATCAAAATAAAATGTATATTCTATAACTTAGTTTACTCGTGATTATGAAGAAATTAATGATCTGTTTAATTTCAAATTATACCGATAGCGCTTTAAATTATGTAACATTATTATACCTAATGAAGTTCAAATTATTTTCGGTCATTGAGGTATATAGAAGAAACACAGTTTGAATGTAGTTGAGTAGTTAATTACTCGACAGTTATATATCTCTATGTTATTATTCGTTTTTATTTTTCAATTAAAATAAAAAATATGATTAAATAGGTTTACTCAATTAATAACTAATCTAAATATTAAAATAATTTTTAATTTCTTTCATTTTTTAAATTTAATATCACTCTTTCATATTACTTTAGTTCTATATATATTTATTATTTATTTATTCCCTCATTGTATTTCATCATTTAATGTAGTTTGTTGTATCTGTAGTTTGTTGTACGGCACACTTCATGATTGTTTAATGACTCGGCAAGGGGGTTCGGAGGGCGGCACGTGCCCCGATATGTATGTTAAATCAGTAATAAATTACTAAAGTGACGGACTATTGGGGCGTCTGACTAGTGAATAGTAACCCCTAGCAACATTAGTTTGTTAATTACTAGATAGGTACATAGATACTATAGTCAGGTAGTAGTAAACCAGGGATCTACAACACTAATTGGGTTATAATTGACTACCAAGAAATATTAGTTGGTTAATTAGGCTTCAGTTAATTACTAAAGAAGATTGAACAAAACTGGTATCGTAATATTACTAAGATATCGAACATTCTAACAAACGTTTGGAATTAACCTCATTTGTTTTCTCTTCCTTTTTAATGTAAAAATATCGTCTTTAAAGGGAGTGTCTCACTATTTTAACTTTTACCCCCCCCCCCCCACGAAAGAACGCAAAGTTTAAACTTTATTAAAATCCCTATTTCTCTCTCATTATTTGACCATGGTGTTCGTTTATATTTTGTTCAGGTTTTTTTACTCTACAATTGCATAGTCTGTTTCATCAAACTGGCATTCTCAAAAATAATGATAATGAAATTAAAAAAAACATTTTTTTAAATGTGGTTACATTTCCCCATAGACTTTTTTGCACGTTGTGGAATTTCATCTGACCGTAATTTCACGGGAACTAAGAAGGGGGTAATCATAAATTAATAATTTTCTTGTATTGATAACCATTTTAAGAGAAAGCAAGAGTATATATATTTCAATTTGTTTTCCAAATCTGTATTCTTTAATTTGCTGAATTTCAAATTCAAATATTCCTTTTTGGTATTATTTGTATTTGTAGTTAAGATACTAATTTTCTGTCAATTAATATCTATTTGTGCAATATATTTTAATCAGATGAAATTTAATGAAATTTGAGATAAATTAATTTAAAAATACCCCCTTCCTAGTGCACGTCCCTATTTCATTCAGGGACGTGAACTACGAAGGGGTATTTTGTATGTATTTATGTTAATAAATTTTATGTAATTGATTTTAATGTAAATAAACTTTACTTACGTATAGTGCATGAAAGATATAGATAGACAAATTAAAGTGGAGGATTTTGGAGATTATTATGGTGGACAATGATAGAATATTTTGGTTGGCCATGATAGATTATTATGGTTGGCAATGAAACATTTTTAGGATGTGCAATGAATGGAAGGTTATGGTGGGCAATGGAAGATTATGGTTGGCAATGGATGATTATGGTTGGCAATGAAACATTTTTAGGATGTGCAATGAATGGAAGGTTATGGTGGGCAATGGAAGATTATGGTTGGCAATGGAAGATTATGGTTGGCAATGGAAGATTATGGTGGGCAATGGAAGATTATGGTGGGCAATGGAAGATTATGTGGGCAATGGAAGATTATGGTTAGCTATGAAAGATTATAGTTGGCAATGTAAGATTATGGTGGGCAATGAAAGATTATGGTTGGCAAAGAAAGATTATGGAGGGCAATGAAAGATAATGGAGGGCAAAGAAAGATTATGGTGGGCAATGAAACATTATGGTGGGCAATGAAAGATCATGGTGGCAATGAAAGATTATGGAGGGCAAAGAAAGATTATAGTGGACAATGAAAGATTATGGTGGGTAATGAAGGATTATAGTGGGCAATGAAGGATTATGGTGAAAAATGAAAGATTATGGTGGGTAATGAAGGATTATGGTGTGCAATGAAGGATTATGCTTGGAAATGAATGATTATGGTGAGCAATAAAATATTATGGTGGGCAATGAAGGATAATGGTGGGCAATGAAGGATTATGGTGGCCAATGAAGAACTATGGTGGGCAATGAATGATTATGGTGGGCAATGAAAGATAATGGTGGGCAATGGAAGATTATGGTGAGCAATGGAAGATTATGGTGGATAATGAAGGATTATAGTGGGTGATGAAGGATTATGGTGGGCAATAAAGGATTATGGTGGCCAATGAAGAACTATGGTGGGCAATGAATGATTATGGTGGGCAATGAAAGATAATGGTGGGCAATGGAAGATTATGGTGAGCAATGAAAGATTATGGTGGATAATGAAGGATTATACATAGTGGACAAAGAAAGATTATGGTAGGCAATGAAATATTATGGTTGGCAATGAAAGATCATGGTGGGTAATGAAAGATTATTGTGGGCATTGAATGATTATGGTGGGCAATGAAGGATTATTGTGGACAATGAATGATTATGGTGGGCAATGGAAGATTATGGTGAGCAATGAAAGATTATGGTGGATAATGAAGGATTATACATCAGTACGCTGTCGCCATAGTACATCTCTTAAAGATGTATTTTCCAGGAATGGTTTACCAGATACTCTGGTATCAGATAATGCTAGAAATTTTACTTCTTCTGAATTTAGGGAATTTCTTTATTCGAATGGTATAGTTCACATGACTCCACCTCCATACTGTCCTTATTCTAATGGTCAAGGAGAGAGGGCAGTGAAAATTATTAAAGATTTGTTAAAAGAAGAATAAAATAGGTTCTTTGAAATCTAGACTTGTAAATGTTTTGCTATATTATCGTACAACTCCTAGTTCAGTAACTAATATTGCCCCTTCCATTGCACTGAATGGTAGAACTTATGTTACAGTTAGGGAAAGAATTAATCCTCACCATGTACCTTTTGTTAAACATAATAAAGTTGATAGGAATTTTGATATTGGAGACAAAGTTTTAGCATTGAATTTACGTGAGGGTCCAAAATGGTATTCTGCAACTGTAACTGAAAAGTTAGCTGTCAATATGTATTCTGTATTTATTCATGATCTTAATACCATTTGGAGACGTCATGTTCAGCAATTATTGTCTTCTAAAACTGATGTAGGTTTCAATGATAGAAAAATTATTTTTCCTGATGTTCCTTCAATTGATTCTAGATTTTCAACTCCTGTTTCAACTTCTATTGTCTCTCCACCTGTTCACAGTTCCAATGTAACTACTTCTAGTGTTTCTTTACCTGTTTCTAATTCTAATGTAGATACCACTATTGTGAATGTACCTTGTGAATCTCTTGATAAACCTATAGTGTCTACTCCTGATAAGGCTGTAGCTGAACCTTCTGTTAGTTCAGTTCCAGATATTTCTTTTCCTTCTGTTGAATTGCGACGTTCTACTAGAGTTAAGAAACCAATTGAACGTTTTTCTGCAACCTAATTAATAAATTTCGTTTGTTAGTTTTTCAAACTTAAGAGGGAGGAGTTGTCATATATCAATACTTCTCATATATCCTACTGTAAATATTTCCTTCTTGTGCATATATAAATTATATAGCAACTTCCCTTAATAGGTGATATGTATTAATAATTTATGTATCTATTTTGTTTGATTAGTAGTTGATGTCTCTTGTCGATAACTGTATAATAATTAGTGTGAATTAAAACTCAGAACCAAAAGGTTTCCTCTAGTTATTTCTATCCCTTGCTAAAGCCTTAAACTTAGTTAATCCAGTACATAACATGGACAAAGAAAGATTATGGTAGGCAATGAAATATTATGGTTGGCAATGAAAGATCATGGTGGGTAATGAAAGATTATTGTGGGCATTGAATGATTATGGTGGGCAATGAAGGATTATTGTGGACAATGAATGATTATGGTGGGCAATGGAAGATTATGATGAGCAATGAAAGGTTATTGTGAGCAATGAAAGATTATAGTGGACAATGAAGGATTATGGTGGTCAATGAAGGATTATGGTGGGCAATGAGAGATTATGGTGGCCAATCATAATATATATGATACGCTTTATATATTAAATGTTAAAAGCGTTACTTTTTTCTTGCAAGACACAAAATGTGAGGTATCGGAATGATAAAATATTCGATAATTTCTCTTAGATCAAATATTATTTCACTTAAATCAAATATTATTTCACTTGGATCAAATATTATTTCACTTGCATCAAATATTATTTCACTTGCATCAAATATTATTTCACTTGCATCAAATATTATTTCACTTGCATCAAATATTATTTCACTTGCATCAAATATTATTTCACTTGCATCAAATATTATTTCACTTGCATCAAATATTATTTCACTTGCATCAAATATTATTTCACTTGCATCAAATAATATTTCACTTGGATCAAATAATATTTCACTTGCATTATATAATATTTCACTTGCATCAAATATTATTTCACTTGCATCAAATATTATTTCACTTGCATCAAATATTATTTCACTTGCATCAAATATTATTTCACTTGCATCAAATATTATTTCACTTGCATCAAATATTATTTCACTTGCATCAAATATTATTTCACTTGCATCAAATATTATTTCACTTGCATCAAATATTATTTCACTTGCATCAAATATTATTTCACTTGCATCAAATAATATTTCACTTGCATCAAATATTATTTCACTTGCATCAAATATTATTTCACTTAAATCAAATATTATTTCACTTGGATCAAATATTGTCTCACTTGCATCAAATATTATTTCACTTGCATCAAATATTATTTCACTTGCATCAAATATTATTTCACTTGCATCAAATATTATTTCACTTGCATCAAACATTATTTCATTTGCATCAAATATTGTCTCACTTGGATCAAATATTGTCTCACTTGGATCAAATATTATTTCACTTGCATCAAATATTATTTCACTTGCATCAAATATTATTTCACTTGCATCAAATATTATTTCACTTGCATCAAATATTATTTCACTTGCATCAAATATTATTTCACTTGCATCAAATATTATTTCACTTGCATCAAATATTATTTCACTTAAATCAAATATTATTTCACTTAAATCAAATATTATTTCACTTAAATCAAATATTATTTCACTTAAATCAAATATTATTTCACTTAAATCAAATATTATTTCACTTAAATCAAATATTATTTCACTTAAATCAAATATTATTTCACTTGCATCAAATATTATTTCACTTGCATCAAATATTATTTCACTTGCATCAAATATTATTTCACTTGCATCAAATATTATTTCACTTGCATCAAATATTATTTCACTTGCATCAAATATTGTCTCACTTGCATCAAATATTGTCTCACTTGGATCAAATATTGTCTCACTTGCATCAAATATTATTTCACTTGGATCAAATATTATTTCACTTGCATCAAATATTATTTCACTTGCATCAAACATTATTTCACTTGCATCAAACATTATTTCACTTGCATCAAACATTATTTCACTTGCATCAAATATTATTTCACTTGGATCAAATATTATTTCACTTGGATCAAATATTATTTCACTTGGATCAAATATTATTTCACTTGCATCAAATATTATTTCACTTGCATCAAATATTATTTCACTTGCATCAAATATTATTTCACTTGCATCAAATATTATTTCACTTGCATCAAATATTATTTCACTTGCATCAAATACTATTTCACTTAAATCAAATATTATTTCACTTAAATCAAATATTATTTCACTTAAATCAAATATTATTTCACTTAAATCAAATATTATTTCACTTAAATCAAATATTATTTCACTTAAATCAAATATTATTTCACTTAAATCAAATATTATTTCACTTGCATCAAATATTATTTCACTTGCATCAAATATTATTTCACTTGGATCAAATATTATTTCACTTGGATCAAATATTATTTCACTTGGATCAAATATTATTTCACTTGGATCAAATATTGTCTCACTTGGATCAAATATTGTCTCACTTGCATCAAATATTGTCTCACTTGCATCACATATTATTTCACTTGGATCAAATATTATTTCACTTGGATCAAATATTATTTCACTTGCATCAAATATTATTTCACTTGCATCAAATATTATTTCACTTGCATCAAATATTATTTCACTTGCATCAAATAATATTTCACTTGCATCAAATATTATTTCACTTGCATCAAATATTATTTCACTTGCATCAAATATTATTTCACTTGCATCAAATAACATTTCACTTGCATCAAATAACATTTCACTTGCATCAAATAACATTTCACTTGCATCAAATAATATTTCACTTGCATTATATAATATTTCACTTGCATTATATAATATTTCACTTGCATTATATAATATTTCACTTGCATCAAATATTATTTCACTTGCATCAAATATTATTTCACTTGCATCAAATATTATTTCACTTGCATCAAATATTATTTCACTTGCATCAAATATTATTTCACTTGCATCAAATATTATTTCACTTGCATCAAATATTATTTCACTTGCATCAAATAATATTTCACTTGCATCAAATATTATTTCACTTGGATCAAATATTATTTCACTTGCATCAAATACTATTTCACTTGCATCAAACATTATTTCACTTGCATCAAATATTATTTCACTTGCATCAAATATTATTTCACTTGCATCAAATATTATTTCACTTGCATCACATAACATTTCACTTGCATCACATAACATTTCACTTGCATCAAATAATATTTCACTTGCATCAAATATTATTTCACTTGCATCAAATATTATTTCACTTGCATCAAATATTATTTCACTTGCATCAAATATTATTTCACTTGCATCAAATATTATTTCACTTGCATCAAATATTATTTCACTTGCATCAAACATTATTTCATTTGCATCAAATATTGTCTCACTTGGATCAAATATTGTCTCACTTGGATCAAATATTATTTCACTTGGATCAAATATTATTTCACTTGCATCAAATATTATTTCACTTGCATCAAATATTATTTCACTTGCATCAAATATTATTTCACTTGCATCAAATATTATTTCACTTGCATCAAATATTATTTCACTTGCATCAAATATTATTTCACTTGCATCAAATATTATTTCACTTGCATCAAATATTATTTCACTTGCATCAAATATTATTTCACTTAAATCAAATATTATTTCACTTAAATCAAATATTATTTCACTTAAATCAAATATTATTTCACTTAAATCAAATATTATTTCACTTAAATCAAATATTATTTCACTTAAATCAAATATTATTTCACTTGCATCAAATATTATTTCACTTGCATCAAATATTATTTCACTTGCATCAAATATTATTTCACTTGCATCAAATATTATTTCACTTGCATCAAATATTGTCTCACTTGCATCAAATATTGTCTCACTTGCATCAAATATTATTTCACTTGCATCAAATATTATTTCACTTGGATCAAATATTATTTCACTTGCATCAAATATTATTTCACTTGCATCAAACATTATTTCACTTGCATCAAACATTATTTCACTTGCATCAAACATTATTTCGCTTGCATCAAATATTATTTCACTTGGATCAAATATTATTTCACTTGGATCAAATATTATTTCACTTGCATCAAATATTATTTCACTTGCATCAAATATTATTTCACTTGCATCAAATATTATTTCACTTGCATCAAATATTATTTCACTTGCATCAAATATTATTTCACTTGCATCAAATACTATTTCACTTAAATCAAATATTATTTCACTTAAATCAAATATTATTTCACTTAAATCAAATATTATTTCACTTAAATCAAATATTATTTCACTTAAATCAAATATTATTTCACTTAAATCAAATATTATTTCACTTAAATCAAATATTATTTCACTTGCATCAAATATTATTTCACTTGCATCAAATATTATTTCACTTGGATCAAATATTATTTCACTTGGATCAAATATTATTTCACTTGGATCAAATATTATTTCACTTGGATCAAATATTATTTCACTTGGATCAAATATTGTCTCACTTGGATCAAATATTGTCTCACTTGCATCAAATATTGTCTCACTTGCATCACATATTATTTCACTTGGATCAAATATTATTTCACTTGGATCAAATATTATTTCACTTGCATCAAATATTATTTCACTTGCATCAAATATTATTTCACTTGCATCAAATATTATTTCACTTGCATCAAATAATATTTCACTTGCATCAAATATTATTTCACTTGCATCAAATATTATTTCACTTGCATCAAATAACATTTCACTTGCATCAAATAACATTTCACTTGCATCAAATAACATTTCACTTGCATCAAATAACATTTCACTTGGATCAAATAATATTTCACTTGCATCAAATAATATTTCACTTGCATTATATAATATTTCACTTGCATTATATAATATTTCACTTGCATCAAATATTATTTCACTTGCATCAAATATTATTTCACTTGCATCAAATATTATTTCACTTGCATCAAATATTATTTCACTTGCATCAAATATTATTTCACTTGAATCAAATATTATTTCACTTGCATCAAATATTATTTCACTTGCATCAAATATTATTTCACTTGCATCAAATAATATTTCACTTGCATCAAATATTATTTCACTTGGATCAAATATTATTTCACTTGCATCAAATATTATTTCACTTGCATCAAACATTATTTCACTTGCATCAAACATTATTTCACTTGCATCAAATATTATTTCACTTGGATCAAATATTATTTCACTTGGATCAAATATTATTTCACTTGCATCAAATATTATTTCACTTGCATCAAATATTATTTCACTTGCATCAAATATTATTTCACTTGCATCAAATATTATTTCACTTGCATCAAATATTATTTCACTTGCATCAAATACTATTTCACTTGCATCAAATACTATTTCACTTGCATCAAATACTATTTCACTTGCATCAAATACTATTTCACTTAAATCAAATATTATTTCACTTAAATCAAATATTATTTCACTTAAATCAAATATTATTTCACTTAAATCAAATATTATTTCACTTAAATCAAATATTATTTCACTTGCATCAAATATTATTTCATTTGCATCAAATATTATTTCACTTGCATCAAATATTATTTCACTTGGATCAAATATTATTTCACTTGGATCAAATATTATTTCACTTGGATCAAATATTGTCTCACTTGGATCAAATATTGTCTCACTTGGATCAAATATTGTCTCACTTGCATCAAATATTGTCTCACTTGCATCACATATTATTTCACTTGGATCAAATATTATTTCACTTGGATCAAATATTATTTCACTTGCATCAAATATTATTTCACTTGCATCAAATATTATTTCACTTGCATCAAATATTATTTCACTTGCATCAAATATTATTTCACTTGCATCAAATATTATTTCACTTGCATCAAATATTATTTCACTTGCATCAAATATTATTTCACTTGCATCAAATAATATTTCACTTGGATCAAATAATATTTCACTTGCATCAAATAATATTTCACTTGCATCATATAATATTTCACTTGCATCATATAATATTTCACTTGCATTATATAATATTTCACTTGCATCATATAATATTTCACTTGCATCATATAATATTTCACTTGCATCAAATATTATTTCACTTGCATCAAATATTATTTCACTTGCATCAAATATTATTTCACTTGCATCAAATATTATTTCACTTGCATCAAATATTATTTCACTTGCATCAAATATTATTTCACTTGCATCAAATATTATTTCACTTGCATCAAATATTATTTCACTTGCATCAAATATTATTTCACTTGCATCAAATATTATTTCACTTGCATCAAATATTATTTCACTTGCATCAAATATTATTTCACTTGCATCAAATATTATTTCACTTGCATCAAATATTATTTCACTTGCATCAAATATTATTTCACTTAAATCAAATATTATTTCACTTAAATCAAATATTATTTCACTTAAATCAAATATTATTTCACTTAAATCAAATATTATTTCACTTGCATCAAATATTATTTCACTTGCATCAAATATTATTTCACTTGCATCAAATATTATTTCACTTGCATCAAATATTATTTCACTTGCATCAAATATTATTTCACTTGCATCAAATATTATTTCACTTGGATCAAATATTATTTCACTTGCATCAAATATTGTCTCACTTGCATCACATATTATTTCACTTGGATCAAATATTATTTCACTTGGATCAAATATTATTTCACTTGCATCAAATATTATTTCACTTGCATCAAATATTATTTCACTTGCATCAAATATTATTTCACTTGCATCAAATAATATTTCACTTGCATCAAATAATATTTCACTTGCATCAAATATTATTTCACTTGCATCAAATATTATTTCACTTGCATCAAATATTATTTCACTTGCATCAAATATTATTTCACTTGCATCACATAACATTTCACTTGGATCAAATAATATTTCACTTGCATCAAATAATATTTCACTTGCATTATATAATATTTCACTTGCATCAAATATTATTTCACTTGCATCAAATATTATTTCACTTTCATCAAATATTATTTCACTTGCATCAAATATTATTTCACTTGCATCAAATATTATTTCACTTGCATCAAATATTATTTCACTTGCATCAAATAATATTTCACTTGGATCAAATAATATTTCACTTGCATCAAATATTATTTCACTTGCATCAAATATTATTTCACTTGCATCAAATATTATTTCACTTGCATCAAATATTATTTCACTTGGATCAAATATTATTTCACTTGCATCAAATATTATTTCACTTGCATCAAATATTATTTCACTTGCATCAAATATTATTTCACTTGCATCAAATATTATTTCACTTGCATCAAATATTATTTCACTTGCATCAAATATTATTTCACTTGCATCAAATAATATTTCACTTGCATCACATAACATTTCACTTGCATCACATAACATTTCACTTGGATCAAATAATATTTCACTTGCATCACATAATATTTCACTTGCATCACATAATATTTCACTTGCATCAAATAATATTTCACTTGCATCAAATAATATTTCACTTGCATCAAATATTATTTCACTTGCATCAAATATTATTTCACTTGCATCAAATATTATTTCACTTGCATCAAATATTATTTCACTTGCATCAAATAATAATTCACTTGCATCAAATATTATTTCACTTGGATCAAATATTATTTCGCTTGGATCAAATATTATTTCACTTGCATCAAATATTATTTCACTTGCATCAAATATTATTTCACTTGCATCAAATATTATTTCACTTGCATCAAATATTATTTCACTTGCATCAAATATTATTTCGCTTGGATCAAATATTATTTCACTTGCATCAAATATTATTTCACTTGCATCAAATAATATTTCACTTGCATCAAATATTATTTCACTTGGATCAAGTTTTATTTCACATGGATCAAATTCAATTGCATTAAGATCAAATTCAATTTCACATTGAGCAAATTCCAATTCACTTGGATAAAATAGATATTATCTTGGATCAAATAATATTTCATTTGGATCACTAGACCTGTAAAATGCATAGTTGGATTTGTTCTTTCCCGACTTTACCTTTCACCGTAAGGACAATACTGTTTAGAAGCACAGTTGTGTATAAACTCACCCAAGTGTGCCTTTCACTGCACACACCATTTGGTGTTGAGGAACAGTTAGGTAACTCCACACTCAAGTTTACCACTCACTAAATGCGCGAAATGAGTGTATAACCTACCGGGACTTACCCAACTTTACCATTCAGTAAATATTAGATTAGACGTGCGAGGTAAAGTATGGTTAGTTCTGACAGGATCGTAGTTACCCAACTTTACCTCTTAACCCTCCAAGTAGTGTTTTGTTATATTTAAGTATATAAAGATAATAATTTGCATGATTTAACGGAAAAAATGAGGCAATTGCAAGACTAAATGGTAAATGATGCGCAAGATTGAATTAAGAATTAGTGAAAGATTAAATGAATGATTAAGTGAAAGATTAAATGAATGATTAAGTGAAAGATTGAATGAATGATTAAGTTTTAAAATGAAGAATACGGTAATTTATTTGAATTATGAAAAACTAGGGTAAGTACAAAGTTGTGGTTCACCTTATTGTTAAATTAACTTTCACAAATCGTATATATATGAATTCAAATTCCCCTATGATCCAAAACAACCCGCAATCTATCCCTACTTGATTCTTGTATATTGAACCAATAATTTACCCTCAACCATTTCCCCGCACTAGCACACTAAATAAACCTATTAAACGAACACTGGAAAAACTATAAATAAAACTAATTCTTTAAAATAGCTTATCAGAGTGATAGAGAAATATTTATGGGAAAAGTTTTCATCCAGCATCACCTGTTGAGGAACAATTAAAAATCATCAGAATAAATGTAGACTTTCAATTCACGCCACTGCAACATTACTTTGTAAGTGACTGTATTTACACATAGTAACTTTCATAACCATTTGGTGGTAATAGGTGACTTATTCACCTCAATTAGATACCACAATCTGAATAAATCAAAAAGAAGGGGAAAGAAAGACTGATTATCACAGAATCATTATATCGAAAATTAAGATGAAAAGGTCTAATTTAAATTAAATGCAATTATTCATACTAGATAAATTTTCATTCTTGTAAGTAAAGGAGGCTGGATTAGAAATAAATTTTGAACATGAAAATTAATTTATACCTCGATGAAGAAGTGATATGCACTATATTTATTGATACTTTTAAATTCATGCTTATTTTCATGATCATGAAAGATTAGTCGAAAATTTATTCAATTTATTCAAATTTTCTAATAGTGCAAACTTTTATATCAATTTTGCATAGAATCCCATAACGGCTTCTCCTGAAAGCTGTTAGAGGTGAACGGACGGATGAGAAACACAAAGAGCTTCTTTAGGTTCCTGGATGTAGAAATTCCATTTATTCTTTTATCATGTTTATATATTAATTTGGAAAACGTAACCTTCAATTTTTTTTGGCTCTGTACTGTAGGATTAAAATGTTCAATTGAAAAGTATTATAACTAAGGCTCGGACATTGGAGCATTTATAAGTTAAATGCCACTAGCGCTCATAATGCTCCAAACGCTATAAACGCCCCAATATGCTCAAAACGCCCTAAAATGCTCAAAACGCCCCAAAATGCTCCATATGTACTCTGGTTGACTTCTATTGCGCACCAAGATTGAGTAATGTAAAATAACAGTATCAATCTTACCGGGTGGACAACTGCACTTTTAAGTGTATTTAATGGTTCATGATCGAACTAATTTCACATAGCTATCTGCCAGTGATTAATGAGACTGTTTATTTTAATTCGATTTTTAATTCGATTCAAGAAAACTCGTTTTGTATTGCTTTATTTTTAGATCTTAAGAAAGCCTTTGACACCGTGGATAAAGATCTCCTTCTGAGAAAACTTGATCACTACGGTGTCAGGGGTAATTTTAATTCTCTTTTAGGTAGTTACCTTAGCAATAGACGGCAACGTGTACATTATAAAAATTTTATCTCTGATTTTAAACCACTAGTTACCGGTCTTTTTCAAGGTTCAAATTTGAGCCCCTTGCTTTTTAATATTTTTATAAATGATCTGTGTAGCCTTGCTGAGAGTTGTAATTTTAATTGTACCATGTTTGCAGATGATTCAGTTTTTTATATTCGGGACACAAATTTTTTGAATATTTTTAGTAGACTGCAAGATTTTATTGACAAACTTTCAGAATGGCTGAATTTTAACAAATTAACCCCCAATGTTTTTAAAACGAAAGCTATGATTTTTAATGCACGAACGATTAAAGTGTTCCCTCCCACCTATTTTAATAATGTTCAACTAGAATATGTAAATAGTTTTAAATACCTAGGCCTTTTAATCGACAATAAACTATCTTTTAAACCGCATATTGACATAATAACTAGGAAACTCAGCCAAGTAAAAGGTGTTATATATTCAACCAAACCCTATTTTAATAGAAAGTCACTAATTTTAATCTACTATTCATTAGCTTATTCTATTTTTACACAGTCTATCATTTTTTATGGCAAAACTTTTAACGTCCATTTAAGTCGCATCAGAATTTTATTAAATGATATTTTAAGAATTATTTTAAATGTAAAAAGAGATGAAAATTTTACTCCTTTAATGCCAACAAACACAATGTATTTTAAACTTAAGATTCTTAAATTTGATGATGTATGTGATTATTTTTTATTAGCGTTTTTAAGGAAAGCACTTTTTTACGAACCAGATATTTTAGAACAATATTTTATTGATTTTATCCCTTCCCATAACCATCACACAAGGGGCACAAATTTGAACCTTCCTCCTATTAGATTAGAAAGTCAAAGAAATTTTACTATTTTTAGATCAATAGAAGCTTTTAATAAATTACCAGAATTTTTAAGACAACAAATGTCAAACTATGTTTTTAAAAAGAAATATAAAGATTACTGTTTTAACCAATATAGAGAAATTTTAATACCGGTAACTTAGGTAGGTTTTTAATATTTCTTGTATACTATTTTTTAATTTATAGATTCTATAAGCTTTAAGACTTTTTTAGAATCAACTGTATATACATATTATTTACAATTATTTTTAGTGTCTCAAAAGGTTTTTTTTATATAAAAGATTTTTAACTATGTATATGTATGTAACAGTTTCTCAATAAACAATAAACAATAAACAATTTATGTAGCCTTTTCCCCATCCTTCATATTACCAATAATTAGTTCGTATAAATATACTTAAAGGTCCCCTCCAAGCAAATTTTTTTATTGCTTAAATCAACGAGGCTAACGTTTCTTATCATTTTACTGCAAACCCCTTAAAATTTGATAGCATATTTTTAATTTTATATGCTTTTAAAGATTTTTATAATTCAAACTCTAAAAAACCTACTTTACTTCCGACTTTCCAATTTTCAGTCTGAAGAAAAAGAATGTACACCATTTGTTTTGATTGTCAACTAGGTATTTGGTTTAATAAATCTAATTATTATTCGTTTAAAGGTTTAAATTTGAATAAACTTATTATAGAAACGTTTATATACTATTAGAAACAATTAATATCTTAAAAAAGGTCAAAAACGCATTGTTTGTTTAAAAATCTAAATTTGAAATCAAAACAAAGAGTGTACAATCTTCTTTTTCAGCGTCAGGTTGGAGATTTGCTCGATTTTTGATTACAGAGTATTAAAAAACTTTAAAAGTAAATAATAAAATATATACTGAACCGAATTGTATGCGGTTTTCGGAATAATGATCGTAGACCTTAGTTCTTTAATATTATTTAATAAACTCATTTTTTTCCTGGAGCGTGGAGAGGACCTTTAAACTAAAAATAGATTAAAATGCGAATTTGATATTGATAGACAGATAGCTTCTGTGAAATACCAGGGTATGTGTTTGTGTGCTATTACCTAGGTACAGTCAAAGAAATTGTATTCGTAATTATTTTTTGATAGTTAACTAATTTCAAATGTTGAAGAGAAATCATATTACAGATAAAGCTCGTACAGCAGACGATCTTTTATCGTGCAAAAAATATCCGTTCTATTAGGGCCATGTAGTTCTCACAATGACAACTATAAATTATACGGTTTAACAAATATATTCTATATCTACCATTAATCTAGTCATGCATTGATTTAATTTGATTACATTCACTTAATGAGTTAATGTATTGTTGTTCAGTTTTTTTAATAATTTAATTTTGTTACCCTTTTCCTATACATTTTCTATGATTTGAAAAGTTCTATAAAAATAAAAAAGAGGTGTAACTATTCTAATATTAACCATTGATTTTCACGTAATTTATATCTATTTAGCTGCTAATATCTTTGTTTTATTTTACATACCTTATTTTTTCGTACATTTGTTTGAGTAAGTAAATGCTGGGTTGAATGTTTTGCAAGGCGTAGTTAAGAAAACAGACTGAAATCTTTCCCGAATTGACTCCCTAAGATGTTTCCCGCTTTGCTAGTGCCACTGTTACTACCAAAGAAGTAGATATTATTCTTTTTATTGAAATATTTGGTCAGATAGACGATGAAGTGTCAAAAAAAAATGTTAAGGAAGTAATGATTTCATCTTGTTAATAAACTTCAACAACATGCGATGCTAAAATTTTCTGTAACATTATAGACTCAATATAGATTCCAATTATTATATGTACTTTATAGTGTATACGTTCATTTTGGTTTCCCCATCTATTGTTCTTTTTCTTATGTTTTTTCAAGTATTGCACAATACTTTTGAGCCTTACATATTTACATAATGATTTTTCAAAATGAATTATTTATGGATAAAAATTAAAGATAATTCTTGTGCATATTTCATCCATAAACTCTTCAAAACAAAACCTCGTTAAAATTCTTACTTTGATAAGTAACACGCTTTTTCTTTCGGTGCATGAAACTCTCCAAAAACTGCCTCAAATGCACCAATAACTGTCCCCAAATGCACTGATAAGTGCCCCAAATGCTCTTTCCTATCGCTCCTACTGCACATTTATAGCGCTACAAGTACTCGTTTTGACCGCTACTACTGCTCTTTTTTAAGTGCCCCAATGTCCTAGCTCTAATTATAACTAATTATCTAGGCTATACATTAACTATTTTTCTATCTGACTACTTCTTCGAAGTCCCTTGTATCTCTTTTTCCATTTCATCTCTTTGAGTCAGAATAGAATTCAGAATCTATGATTCAGATAATAACTAATGTTTTGCGTTGGAATTATATGACTGGACTAGAAAATGAATGAGTATCAATTCACAAACAGTGAATTAGAGATTCTTAGCGAAGTTAATTAAGCAAAGAAAATATATTTAATACTCTGAATAATATATATTGGTTATTTTTTTCTTTTTTAATATTGTGAAGAATAGCTGTATATATAAATTACATTAAATAATTTTTGGGGTATCCATGATAATTAATTTATTATGATATTAAAACAACCCTTTCTACACTCCTATAAAGCGGGAGCAGCAATGACTCCCTTTATTAAAGATTCCTCTACGATGATCATAGGTACGACTGGGTATTCAATTTAGAAGTTGAATAACTTTTATAAATGTAGTTTTAATTTGCCTGACTGTTTATATTGAATGGCGGGTTAGTGTAATAAAAGCTGATAGATATTAAATCCAAGGAAGCCAAATATTTTTCGTGTTATGCCAAACGCAATATAGTTATAAGGTTTTAATTTTTTAGTAATAGATAATTATGAGTGGAAATATATTTTGGAGATGAAAATCAATTAAGTCATAGATTCTATTCTTTCCATCAAGATTTGATATAAAATGAAATCGTTCGCTGCCCGTTAGTAGTTTTAGGTAACCACTCAATTAGCGTATCTTGAATTCACTGTTTCTCAGCTACACTTAATCGAAAAATAAGGAAAATAT
Source organism: Caprella mutica (assembly GCA_947561585.1). NCBI lineage: Eukaryota > Metazoa > Arthropoda > Malacostraca > Amphipoda > Caprellidae > Caprella > Caprella mutica. The sequence goes on along the minus strand of CANNZV010004459.1, from coordinate 9,484 downwards.
ACATAGCTCATCGGAATAGTTAAAATAAATATAGATTTCATCAAAAGCATATGATATTAAGTTTATTTTAATACGACAAAATATAAATTTTTCCATCTTCAAAAATATTCAACAAATTCACTAATTGGTATCTATATAGTCATTTACTATTCACTAATTGGCATCTTTTTTCTTACTACGTGTGGGAGGTGCTTATGTTATGCAACGTTGTCAAATCTCAAAATATTGACTGAAAACTCCACGGTTTTTGCTAATAAAATTCAAAGTGACCTCGTTTATTCTTTCCCCCATAATACTATCGGAGGAAACAAAAAAAATGATATTATTACTTATTCAATATATTAGTCTCTCATTGTGTACCTTTAAATGTTCCAAAAGGAATTAAATAAAATTATGTTCTCTTTTGCAACAGCTCATCGTAGCCATAGTAACTTGCTTCTACTTCAGCGATTATGCCACAGCTATTAAGTTAGCCGCGCCTATTTTGTTCCTGGCTTATAATAACAGTTTTCCTGGTTTGTCAGTATTATTGATAACTAACTAGCCACTATCAAAATTATCATTAAAGATTAAATATTGTTCATATGTTTACTGATCCATCAGCCCCATACATGAAGAACAATAATACCATGGAACTCACTCCGTTACATCACAATATCCGCCACATGACTTGTGTCGCATAAGAAAATGCCCGCAGACTAGTATTGCATTTCGGTTCTGCAAACCGATCTTCGTATGACACAAATTCGAAGATATTCCCCTCCTCTGCAATATTCAGGCGCCAGTTGAGTCTGAGGGGATGAACGTGCTCCAATATTTGATCAGCCACAAGTGTTCCAATTGGCAATTGCTACGCAATATTGAAAATTACGGGGAGCTTACAGTAAGGAAAGAGTAGTGACTAAATAAATAAGAATAACATGATTTGCAAAAAATTCTTTCCATTGGAACTATCAAACACAATTGAATGTTTCTTTCTTTTTAAAATGAATTTACTGTAATTTTTTTTACTAAATTAGTTCAGCATTTAGCTTTCATTTCTAAAATGTTTAATAATAATACGAAAATATCAGTCAATCTCATATTTGCATATGTATATTGTATATTCAAATATCAATCCAAACTATGTACAATATGTTATAAAATATATTGTTTGTGTTCGATTATTTGGTTTCATCGTATAAATACTTTATTTGCAGCACCCACAGTATAATGTTTGAGTTCATATTATCTCACATAAGAAAATTAGTTTGTTTCAAATACGATGAAATTGAAACACGCTTGAAACGAGTAGTGCGTGGATTTGAAGACGGAAATGGGTATCAAGACGGAGCTGGATTCAATTTCTACAAGATATAGCGGATACCATACATTAATTAATTAATTTGTATTGATGTGACGATATTTAACATGTTTTAATTGTAGAATTTGTCTATATCATTAATGTGTAAATTGATTGTACTTTTTGTGCACATTGTCTTTTTTGTTACAGACTATTGTCTCGTATATTTATTTTATTTAACCCTACTGAAAACTCGAACTTACATCTAAAAGAAAAAATAAAACTTTACTATATTCAGATTTGCGGAAAAAAGTATAAATAACATTTTTTTTTTAAATATCTTCAACTCAACTAGAAGTAGCTTAACAATTATTTTTCCTTGTATTGAATAAGGAAAATGTACACTAAGGAAATTTAAATACATAATTTAACTTACATTTTATCAAACCACCAAAAAAGAAACAGTGTGGATGATTATCACAAAGTCTTATACATTATGATCGAAAAGAAAAGTTCCATTCAATCAGAGATCTTTTTTCATAATTTTGGCAAGTAATATGTTATTATTCACACCTTTATTTGCCAAATTAATATTCAATAAATAGAAGTTTCTTGCTAAGTTTTCTCTCGGTACATGGAATTTCATGAAACTGTTAAGACAAGAATGAAACAAATGTCATGTCAGTCACTTTGAAATCATTCGGACATTATTTCTCTTTGAACATATCATATCTTGAAGCTGTCAAAACAAATTTCACTGCAAGGAACATTGAGCTTCATGATTCATACTGGTTAAAATGGATGAATATTTTAACTAGATGCACATATACTTCCTCAGATGTCATTCCACATTACAAGGTACTCTCATCTGGCTTCACATTTCGTTTCATATAACATGAATGGTGCACTCTCTCTCATGCCATTTTCATCTACAATGCATGGCATCAGATCAGATATCTACCAGATAAATGACAAAGAATGTACGTGGCTGTGAGATTAGAGATGAAGAACAGATGTATAATAACTCTATACATTATATCTGCATATTTTTAAAGGAAATGTATAATTCAATGAGAGTAATTAATATTAACTATTCATAACACTTTTTACGCAACATTGATATTATAATGTAGTTTGGTTTGGAGAATATCTCGGTAATTACTGCTGAAAAGCTACCATGCAAAAATATATTTAGTTCGGTGTACTTTAATTTACAATAGTAAAATGATTTCTTTCAGTCGTTATATCCTCTTCAAATTCTACGTGATGATAAATACATAGATGCATTCTGATACTTAATATATAAAGTATAACAGAAATACATTATAAAATAACATTACTGGATCAAAGAAATAAATTACCATCGTTAACATTTCATCGTTCTTCCGCTCATATTAAGTCACTTTGCCAAACCGGTTTGTTGAGCGATAAAGAATTAATAGAATATCAATGGGATTACTTATTTGGATTAGTTATATTCCCCTAGAGACTGAAAAGAGTTAAATTAATGGGATAATATAATCCCTCAATATCTTTGATAAACAAAATATACATACAAGATGCATCTACAAATGGAATATATTTATGTGTTGTAAAATTTATCAAATATAAATAGCACATGCATCCCCCGCTTTAGTTACCAAACGGTAACTAAAGCGAGGAAAAGAAACAATAAATTTATAATTGTCACTCTTTGATTATATATCTCATTTTATAAGTTATATTGGAAGAAAATTGATTTTAGAATTAGAGTCACAGTTTATAGCCCCTATTCTATAAAGTTTGGTTAAAGTACTAAGCATTTAAAGTAGTGAATTTATTAAAGGTTTAAAAATCCAACCATAGCTTAACTCTCACTCAGTATAGGCGAATAATTAGTAGTTACTTAGACTTCTACAACTATTGTGTTACATTGAACAAACAGCAATTTTATGCTCTGTGAAATATTTTTGGAAGAAGGGTTTCAAGTTATTGGTACGTTCCACATTTTCAAACACATCTGAAAAGTAAATATTATAATTATAATTATTATTCAACCTCTATTCAAATTGGTATCATGAATACCAATCAAACTAGATGATAAATAATGATTAATATGTAGATATTTTTATGTGTTTGAAAATATGGAAATGTGCAATAACACGGAACTTACCCTAAAATGGGACATGTTGAATTTCTGAACCAATTGCTTTTAATAACCTCATCTGGATAAGTTACCGTGAATTAATCACAAAAAAATGTCTCTGTTTTCTAAGTCTACGATATTTCAAGACATGACTCGTAATAAGTACCACTTTTATTGAAGTGAGTTGTACTTGAAGCGAGGCCTGCCTGTATTAAAATATAACAAATTATTAATGAACTGCAATTATTGTTTATTTTCAATTCATTCACTGAGAATGATGTTTGCTTTTTATACCAATATTAATTCAAATGTATTTGATAAATGTTAAATTGATTAAAATATTAATTAAATACTAAGAGTAGGTGACATGAATTTACAATCTAAAATTTTGTCAAGTTAAATACAGAGGAAAATTACTTAACATTTCAATGTAAAACATTTCAAACTTAGTTAATTTTTAAAATTTGGGTGACACAAAATCACAGATTGAAGTATAATTTCCCTAAACAAAACTGAAATGACTAAAACCCTAGAATTGTAATTTATATTCAATATTAGTACAGACTGGTAGTTCGCTTTACTAATTTCCAGGTCAAGTGTGCAGACCTGTAGTTGACAACACAAATATATGATTAAAAATTCATAATTTAGATGAAGGATTGCTTACGGTATAATCTGGTAAGTTTTAACTGTTTGAAAGGTCACAGTTATACTTTGCTATGTAATATAGAGTAACTTGTTGAAACGAAAATTGTTATTCGTTAAAAACTAATTGAGGGGAGGGAAGAAATTGAAATGACTCCCCTTTTATTTCCCAAACAATGATAAAATTAATATCATTTTGGATTAAAATTGTATTCAATTAAGTTTATATTGAATAATAAGTAAATAATATATCTGTTTTTTTACCATTCCCCACACTCCCCAAACACTTATTTTTCAATTTTTTATGTTACAAGCGGTTATATGTACTTTTCAATATTGGTATAGTAATGGAGATAAATTGTTCTTGCTTATCAATATACTCATGCAACCCGAACCTCTCACCTTCCACAATCAATTTCGGTGGTGGATGCAAGAACATGTGAAAAATATAAACTAAATAATGATTTTTTATTGTGTTATCACGAAAAAATTGAACTATTATATTTTATATATTAGAGGAAAAGTGTGGAGTTGTTTATGAATATTTTGATATTTGACAAATTGCATAGGATAAACTCCTCCTTTTCGTAGCACAGGCAGGCATCGCATTAAGTACAACTCACTTTAATAAAAGTGGTACAGTCATTTCTCGAAATAAGTACCGTTCGTAGACATAAAAAACCGAGACATTTTTTTGATTAATTCACAGTAACTATCAAAAGCATCAATATTATAATCCAGATGAGGTAATTAGAAGCAATTGGTTCAGAAATTCAACATTTCCCATTTTAGGGTAAGTTCCGTGTTATCCCACGGTACCATATTTTCAACCACGTAAAAACCTCTAGATAAAAATCATTATTTAACTTTTATTTCAATTGGTATTCATGATACCAATTTGAATAGAGGTCGAATAATAATTATAATTATTATATTTACTTTTTTAACGTGTCCGAAAATGTAGAAAGTACCAATAACTTGAAACTTAGTACCCTTTTTCCAAAAATATTTCATAGGGCATAAAATTACTGTTTGTTCAATGTAACACAATAATTATAGAAGTCTTAGTATCTATTAATTACTCGCCTATACTGAGTGAGAGTTAAGCTATGGTTGGATTTTAAAACCTTTAATGAATTCAGTATTTTAAACTTTCATTACAGTCACAAAAACTGTTTGATAATAGGCTTATATAGTACTTCGACCACAAATTATAGAAAAAGGACTATAAACTGTAACCCTAATTCGAAAACAAATTTTCTTTCATTATAACTCATAGAAAATGTGATATATAATCAAGAAGTGACAATTAAAAAATTCTTGTTACTTTACCTCGAATTAGTTACCGTTTGGTAACTAAACAGAGTTGTGATTTGGTAACTAAATCAAGATCGCAGAATACAAAAGAAAAACGAAAGGAAAGATATGTTCTGAGGTCTAAAGATCTTCCAGAGATTAGAATAGGTACCAAAGTCAGAGTGCAACATCATCATTCAAAGAAATGGGACACGATTTGGGACATTATAGAGATTGGACCAAATAGAGACTACAAAAATAAGTTAACTAATGGCAAGCTTTTATTGAGAAACAGAATCTTCATTCGTCCTTCCTATTTAATATTTAATTATGTTTAGTTGTTTATAAGTGCTCTATTAAAAGGAGGAGATGTAGTATAATATAGAAAAACGGTATTTAATGTTAATTAGGATAATAGGAGGAAATCTTAGTAAATTTTGATAAATTTTGATTCGAAAGCTCTAGAAAAATAAAAGGATGGAAACTTTTTTTGTCGTCTCACTCGCTCTTCAAATCATAAATTTATTAGGATAATATGTTATGTTGTATCTTTGATACCTCACAGAAAATAGGTAATAGTTTTGTTGTAATAAACTCACTCTGAAATTGGAATTATCGTCTCATTCTAATAATACAGTTTACAATAAGCTTTACATTTCTATTTTTACATTACAATTTTTCAGTATTCTGTTACGAAGGGACTCAACTTATAACTGAGTTTATCTCTTTTCAAATTATCTCGTATTTTTTCAAATTTATTTTCCTATTACTTTTACAATTTTCAATCAATTTTGATGAAGTTGGAAGCAGGTTATTATAGGGATTCCTTTTCATTTTCATCAAAGCAGAATTTCACATTCAAATTGAAAAGTTAAAAATTTGTTGGTATGTTTTTGACGGTAATTTTGAAAAATCAGATATTTGAAAAAAAATTGAAAACGTCCTTATATTATTACATCAAGCAATTTTTAATTACTGAACACGAATGGTTGTAGGTAGTATTATTAATATAATACAGTAACAACTTTTAATGTATCATAAGATAAAATAAGAGTGTTACGTGTACTACCTAAATACATTCTAAGTGGATGAAATAAGGGAGATGAAAAAAAATTCGTACCAGTTAGGTAAAGTGTCTGAGAATTCAATTTCACATAACATATCTAAATTTCACATATAATTGGGCTGTAAACTAAAAAGATGGTTCAGAAACTAAAAAAAAATATGCAAGACTCGTAAGTTTAATGAAGCTATTATGTCTTAAGTCTTAAAAAGGATTTAAACGAAAAGAAAAAGAATATTAATTAATTAATAGGTAATTAAATGGTTAATCAAGGCTAACTATTTGGTGTACACTGTACTTATCAAGTCTTCTAAATAAATTTGAAAGAAGTAGAGTTTTTAAGTAGGAATTAGCGTAAAACCGAGCTCTAGCTACTAAGATTTTCGTGACTCAGAATGGTGAGTTGATCTGATAAAATAGTAAGTTTAGTCTGTATAGGACTCTAGAATCTCTACATAGAGTTCACACCGAGTTGATATGGTTATACCGAAGAAATGAACACCTTTGAAGTACATATAAGTGCAAGTCATAAACACAAGCACTATAGATAGTTAGTTTTGATTAGCTCTGAAGTTAGGATGCTAATCGCTTGAATGATCACAAGAAACTAAGCTAGAGTCACAGACGTAAATAAATACACAGTTTAGTGATAAAACTGGTGAATTACAGCTATATGTGAGGAAACTGTGAATTCTGAACAGGAAATATCTATAATAATAGACAACACATTTTATTTATCCAAAATAATTATGAATTTTTAACAAAATCACGAATCAGCCTAATAACAAAATGCTAACTAGAGCTAGTTATAACTACAGCTTTATTTAAATTTAACTCCTTAACCCTAATGAGTTTGACTGTCGAAATCAACGGGAGTCTTATTTATGAACCTACGGTGCGTGCTATATTTTTTACAAGTTGTTAGTATACTAAGCTAATGTGTACCAAATTTCAGGTAAATATATCGAACATATAAGGAGAAATAAATACATCAGTATTTAAGACATTGGCAACTGAGAGACCAGATCTGTGATTGGGTGGAGTGTGACCCAATCACACACAGCTCGCGCATGTATTTCTGTACTTAATGAAAATGTGGACAAATTCGTGCTTGTAATTGGCAACCTGTAATTCTAGGTTGCCAAACGTCACCAAAGTATAATAAATTCCATTATTTACGTGATTTACGGGGATTTACGACGATACGTAATTTTAAAAAAAAATTTAAATACAAAAATATATTTGGTATGTATGTAGGAAGAAACTCAAGAAAGGCCAGTAAATTTGAACGAATAACATAAAATATATAAAGTAATTTAAAAAAGATGTGCCTATAAAAAACGGTGGCCGGTCAATTGATCCCCGGTAAAGAGATCCCCGGTCATTTGATCCCCATACCATATGATCCTCGGTCATTTGGTTCCTGGTCATTTGATTCCCATTCATATTTTTTGGTTGCTCATTTATTTAGCATACAATAATTCATTAAGATTTTTAATTCTTTATACAAAATGCCATTTACTGTTTAAATTATATATAAAACTTGTTAAACAATTTGACTTCTACTATATATATATTTTACAAATTTAACATATAATGAAAAAAATAACAGAATTCAAACAGCTACTAGAACTTATTATCGCAGTAAATAAATTAATTTTATTTACGAATAATTTACATTTACAACTAGTCAGAAAAAATATTACAGGAGATAGGAAATATTAACCAACTCTTGCAAGCAAAAGTTAGTTAGCTTTACCTAATTTTCAGTTAAGTTGTTTTCCCTGTATCTAATACAAACATCATGATCGTGCAGGTGGGATAGATTGAAAATCATTTTATGGTAAACAATATACTTAAGTTATTTTACCATAAAATTATTTTTGATTTCCCATATGCATGATGATAATAATTGTAATAGTTGCGGCAAAGAAGCTTAACTGAAAACTACCGATAAAATTGTCAAAAGTTACACTCAATTAGCTCCTATACCAGGAGAAAAATAATTATATTTAGTATTTGATTTTACCATTGAATATTTTTGTTGCCGGAATGTAAATTTGAAAGCATATATTGTTACTTATTTGAATCAAAAATATCTAATTTCTTTCTAGCTCTTTTTACTCTTATTACTTAGTTTCTTTAAAAAACTTCATCGACTGTAAGGTGCATATTTCTATTATATATTAAATAATTAATATATTAACATATAATAAATGAATAGTAGGTGAATAAACGGAAAATATGACTGGGAATCAAATGACCGGGGATCTTTTGACCGGGGATCAATTGACCTAAACCCCTAAAAAACACACGTCAAACTCTTTAGGGTTAAGGGGAGTGTCTCACTATTTTTACTTTTCATTTGAAGAGTTACATGCTTGATTTTATCAGACTTGATTAAACTATACAAAGACAATTTTTAATTAGGACATTTTCTTTGAATCCCCTAGTTCCCAAATTTGATGAACTAGTGTCAACAAAAAGAGATTTTCACTAACATAAGTTCTTCTATAAAACCTATTATAAATTATTGCCAATACATAAATGCTTGTGAAATACTTCAGGTGCTCTTTCATTGCAGCATCTTATACCACCATATGTAGTGTATGATACCCAAATATACCTTCATATATAGATATTTCAATTGAATTGAATTTTGCACCATCAATTAATTCGATCTTTACGATATCTGTCCCATTCTAACTAACTGATCCTCAATTAAGTTTCCAAGCCGTCGAGTTCGAGAGAAAGTATACCCAATTTCAACCCATTCTAAACCAGAATGTTCTAGAGTAGAATTTAGTAGGAATTCACGAATTATAAGCTTCAGAATATATCAGAGAGGGACAGTGAATTCGACTCAACGAATTTAGGATCATCTATTGGAGATGCTATAATTCAAAAGTATTAAATTTTTCACGTTAAAGGAAAATTCAAGTCCTATATTTTTCACTCCTGGATTAATTAGAATAAGAATAAGAATAACTTTATTGAAATCTTTAAACATGTACATTGGGAATATATTAACAATTTTTCATTATTTTACAGAATTTTCACGTGTTAATTAAGG